>CALZFC010000132.1:375000-380000 GCA_945643635.1 Allodiplogaster sudhausi
GGAAAACTTGGCAAATTAAACGACAATGAAGAGAGATGGCGAGAGAAAGAGAGAGAGAGTGATAGAGAGACAGAGCTATAGATTAGAAGAAAGGACGCAGTTGATAGAGAGAGACGAGAGTCCAAAACAATAAGATTAATAAGCCAGTAATTAATTAGAACAAGACAAAGAAGAATGCCTTTTCAATCGATGAAGGGAAGAAGAAGAGAGTGCGAGACAAAGGCAGAGCGGGCGGCTCAAGCAAATGGCCAGCCCGTTTCCTTCTCTCAGGAACGGGCAAAGAGAGAGAGAGAAGGAGAGAAAGAGAGAGAGTGAGAGGGAGAGAGAGAGAGGGAGAGAGAGACAGAGAGAGGAGAAATAGGGAACGAGAGCGATAGAGGCAGAGATAGTGGGAGAGAGAGATGGAGGAGAGCAGCATGGAAAGGTGAACCGCTAGGATGATCGGGCATGCCAAGAGTAGAGAGTGTGGAAAGAAAGTGTAAGAGAAAGAGAGCGAGAGACAGAGAGAGAGTGGGAGAGAGGGAGAGAGAGTGGGAGAGATAGAAAGACTGAGAGAGATGGAGAAAGAGATACAGATGGTGAAGATATTAGGTAAAAACATGCCAAAGCGATGCCGTAATGAGGGTAAGAACGAGAAGACAAGAAAGAGAAGAAACGAAAAAGTAGAAAAAGAAAAGCTGCAAACAACCGGAGATTTCTCGACGAAGCAAAAGCGTAGCTCATTCCCAAGGAATGTCAGAAACATATGGAAGGCAAGAGAGAGAGAGAGAGAGAGAGAGAGAGAGAGAGAGATAGAGGAAGAAGATGGCGAAAGAAAGTGAGAGAGAGAAAGTGAGTGAGAGAAAGTGAGAGAGATGGAGAAGGAGAGACAGGGAGAGAGAAAGCGAGAGAGAGAGAGAGAGGGAGAGAAAGAAAGAAAGAGAGATGGAAAGAGAGAGTCAGGGAAAGAGCGAAAAAAATATATGAGTTGTTGAAAAATTTGTCAAAAGGCTGATGGGTGCCAGTCACATGTTCACACGTTTGAGTTCAGGCTTTCTTCACACAAAAAAAATCTTTGGTTTTTCTATTTTTGTCTCTCTCTAATTTAAAAGTGTATTGGAAACAACATGAAATGATGCAAAATATCTATACATACATATATAATAAAAAGTTTACTATATAAACTTTAAAAAAACAATATCAAAAAAAATATTACAAAATAAAACATCAAAAAGATTTTAAAAATGGGATTATTATGGATATTTCCCAATGGTTATTTCCATTAAAAAAACACAAACTATTCGTACCCGGAGTGATTGTTGCTGCCATTCCCGTTGCCGCCACCGCCACTTCCGCCATACGAATACGAACTGGCGGCCGAGCGCTCGTCCGCCAGAATCACCGGCGGACTCGCGCATGTCGTTGCCGAGCGAGTGAGGACGCCTAGGAGATGGTTTTTTTTTTCATTAAAATAGTTTTTTTTTTTTTAATTTATTTATTTATTCGCCGATCAAAATGAAGCGATTAGAAATATGTAGATGTATGTATGTATCAACATATTGCATTCAGAAAGAGAGAGAGAGAGAGAGAGAGAGAGCGAAAGACCATTCTTCATTGTCGTAGAGTCAGATTTTTAATTGAAAACTTTTAATTCAAAAAATATAACAATAATGAGAGATGCTAAAAATGTCCAATAAAATAATAATAGTAATGAAATATAAAATATAAAATTTAAAAAATTAAAAACTAATAAAAAAATAAGAGAAACAGCTACAGAGAAAATAGAAATTGCCTGGCGTATGTGAAGAAACACCAGCGACAGCGCTCGAGTGCATCTTATTCTGTAGTAAAATCGTGCCGTTTCTGGCCGGCGCCGGAACCCGTCGGCTTCCGCACTCGGCTACCCGTTGAATCGGCGGCGGCGTCGGTGTCGCGTCCACGTTGACACGCTCCTTTGGTCGATGATCCTGACTCCAGACGACGATATTGACTCCGGGATTGACTTGAGACGCAGTTGATGAGGTAGTTCAGACGGGTCAGATGCGGACAAATGGCATCAGGCGTCACTCGACGTCGATAGAACCATTTGAATGACAGAGCCAAAAGAAGAGGTAGATGAAATGGAAATGCTCCTCCTGCAACAAAGAGGGGGCGGATAGCTGGCTGGCCACAAGCATGGGAAGAGAGTCGCGAAAACAAAGAAGAACATTCGTTGTGAAGAGTCAAGGGCGCGAGAATGAGTGAGAGAGAGAGAGAAAGAGAGAGAGAGGTAAGAGAGAGAAATAAAGAGAGAGGTAAGAGAGATATAGAGGAGTGGGAGAGAGTAACAGTTGAATGACAATGAAAGGGATAAAGAAAAACAGAGAGAGAGAGAGAGAGCGAGAGAGACAGAGACACAGAGAGAGAGAGAATGCGTAAGATAAATTTAAGAAGCTTGAAAGAAGAGCTGCACGCGACCACAAGGGACAACACGGATAGCATCGTGGAGAAGCTGAATAGAAAACTCCGTGCATTCCAAAGTAGGAGAGAGAGAAAAAGAGAGAGAGAGAAAGAGAGAGAGATAGACAGAGAGAGAGAGAGACAGAGAGACAGAGAGACAGAGAGAGAAAGGAAGAATGAGAGGGAGAAGAAGAGAAAGAGAGGGAGAAATAATGAGGTAGAGATAAGAGGGTGATAATGAGAAAAAGACATAAAGAAATATAGTTTACAGAGGGAGTGCGAGCGAGAGTTAGAAATTGAGACATATGAAAATTGAGAATGACAATAGCAAGCTAGGCAAAATTAATGTAAACATGTCTTACAATTAGATTGTAGAACAAAAAATACCATACAACACTATAACTTCGACTTTGTAAAATTGAAAAAAAAATCATAATGAATAATAAAATAATACTATTCAACCGGAAGATAGTGATTATCATCACGGCATTGATATTCATTCGAAGGAGATAAAAGAGAAAAAAAGATTTTTAAAAAAACCTAGATGTCACCAATGATTTAAAAAGGGAGAGGGGGGGGGGTTTAGAATGGCCAGATAGATTATGGACATATGGACTCGCGAAGATTAGAGGGGGTCCTAGATTTCTAGAGAGAAAGAAAGAGAGAGATGGAAAGAGAGAGAGAGTGAGAGAGAGAGAGAAAGAGAAAGAGGGAGAGAAAGAGAGAAAGGGAGAGAGGGAGAGAGAGAGAGAAAGAGAGAGAGAAAGAGAGAGAGAGAGAGAGAGAAAGAGAAAGAGAGAGAGAGAGATGAGTCTCGTCAATAAATCAGAAAGATTGACGCCCACGATTGCGCGATGATGGCTTCAGGCTCTCTCTCGAATTAGCTTCGTAAGACGGGCAAAGGAAAGGAGTGGTCAGGGGTTTGCGCTCTTTTTCCTCTCTCTCTCACTCTCCCCTCTCCTTCTTTCTCTCTTTCTCTCTCCTTCTCTCGCTCTCTATCACTCTCCCTCTTTCACCTCTAAAAACGAATTGAAGACTACGCACCAAGAGAGAGGAGAGAGAGAGAGTGAAAAGCTGCAGCAGAGAAACAGAGAAAGAGAGAGAGAGAGAGAGAGAGAGAGAGAGAGAAAGAAAGAGAGAAAGAGGAGACGTCGTCCTCTTCCCCATTCCCGCCGCTGCTGCTCCCCGTGGCCATCGGCAATCAATCGTGAGAGAGAGAGAAAAGAAGAGAGAGAGAGAGAGAGAGAGAGAGAGAGAAAAGAGGGAGAGAAAGTGAGCGCCCGCTCCATCTTTAGCTCTCATCAGGCGCTTGCTCTCGATATCTTTTTCTCTTTCCTCTCTCTCTCTCTCTCTGTCTCTCTCTTCTCTCTCTCTTTCTTTTTCTCTTCTCTCTTTCTCTCTTTCTCCTATCTCTCGCTTCGATTCACTCCTGCTATCACTTGCTCTTGACCTCCTTATCTCTTAGTACCTGCCTTTAGGTCCACCTCTATTTACATCTCGCTCATCTTCGTCTCTCTCACTTTGGTACTCTCTCTCCCCCCTCTCTTTTCTCCTTTTTCTCTCCCTCACTCCTTCTCTCTCTCTCTCTCTCTCTCTCTCTCTCTCTCTCTCTTTCTCTCTTTGTCTCTCACTCTTTTTCTCTCTCTCTTCTCTCTTTCTCCCTCTCTCTTTCTATCTCTCCCTTTCTCCATCTCTCTCTCTCTCTCTCTCTCTCTCTCTCTCTCTCTCCCAACAAAGCTCATCGTCGTCGAGTGACCAGTCCTTCCTCGTCTCCATTGTGCCCTGTGCGGTATCCTCCCCTTCTTCCCTCTACCCGAATGTGAGTCAGTTAGCTCTCTTGTACTAGAGGAGCACTCGAATCTCTCATTCCCCCCTCCTTTCTTCCTCCTATGCCTTACTCATCCTCTTCTCTCTCTCTCTCTCGCTCTCTCTCTCTCGCGCTCTCTCTCCCTCTATCTCTCTCGCTCTCTCTCACTTTCTTTCTCCCTCTTTCTCTCTCCTTCTTTCCTTATCTCTCACCCTGCATCTATTGCTTTTCCTGCAGCAGACCATTTTGCCGGTTACGCATTCCATCAATGCCTGCCGCCCAGTACCTTTCCGGTCCCGGGGTAGATGCCCCGTTCGCTGGCTCTCTCTCTCTCTCTTCCTCTCTCTCTCTCTCTCTCTCTCTCTCTCTCTCTTTTCTCTCTCTTTCTCTCTCTCTATTTCTATTCTCTTTTCTCTCTGTCTCTCCCTTTCTCTCTCTCTCTCTCTCTCTCTCTTTCTCTCTCTCTCTTCTTCTCTTTATCTCTCTTTCTCTCTTCTTCTTCTTCTTTTTCTATTTTTCTTCTTCTTCTTTCTCTCTCTCTCTCTCTCTCTCTCTCTCTCTCTCTCTCTCGCTCTCTCACCATAGACCAATCCCCCCCTCACTTCGCCCCTCACCCCTCTCCCTATCAGGCCATTCCGGTCAGTATAGCCCAACATTCAGGTCCAGTTCCCTCTCATGGTCAGCACCCCCTCGTCTGCACAAAACCATGACCCCCTCCATCTCATCAACGACCTCTTAGTGGCCCTCTACTATTGCCACGCCCCTCGCTTGACCC
>CALZFC010000132.1:382500-430000 GCA_945643635.1 Allodiplogaster sudhausi
GGTAGAATGTGAAGCTTTGATTTCTCGTGGAGAGAGAGAGAGTGATCAAGGCTGATTAGAAGTGGAGAATAGAATACAAAGTGTTTCAATGTTCTCTCCACAACAGAACTCACTCTCTAGTTTTTCAGGCGGAATCGCCTGAAAAAGGCTGCCATTGGCATGCAGGTCGTGCGCGCAAGCCGAGTGGTTGGGCGAAAGACGAAGCGCATCGCAGAAGCTGCCATCCATCTTACTCCAATCCTTGCAGTTCGCCTAAGCAATGACATCATCAGTAATATATCAGTAATGACAAAGAAGTGAAACGAGATGCCAAAACAGGCTTTCTTCGTATTGTAATTTTTTTATTGGGACCAGTTTATTTTTTTATTTAATTTTTATATTACATATTTTTAGGATACAATAATGAATAGAATTATCAACTGGTGCAAAACAACGATTAGCCACACTGAAAGGTTAGGTTTATCCTGTAAGAAAAAAAAATCTTGAATTAAATAAACAAAATAATGTCCAAATAGTCACATCGTTTTTTAGATGTTAGACATCATTTATTGTTAGATAACCTCACCTTGCCAACGGCACTCTGCGAAGGATCAATGTGGTGATCAAAGGTGGAGGAAGGCGAGGATGGCCAAAGCCGCGAGCTTCCCAGAAGGAAGCATGAGCCAGGCGAAGAGGAGAGCGAGAGAAGAGCCAACCGAGCGCCGGCCAGGAAACAGCAGGAAGTGGACTCAGTGATAGATGAGAGAACCATGAAATTATAATAGATTTATACTTGAAAAGAACTTGGAAGGAATGCGTAATTCTTGCACTTGCTAGACCTTTTCATTTCTTCAAACATTTTGAACGCCTTCAAACACTTTACACTGATGACCGTGTTGTATATGTAAACACATTTGTTACATTCAAAGCGTATTCCTTCAAAGTCGGACCACCGAATATATCCTCGGAATAATTTACATTAATATATTTTTATCTTCACGGGTTCATTCAATTGGTGCAGGGTTTCTAATCATAAAGCGGGGGGGGGGGTACTAAATTCAAATATAAAGCAATTGCAATGCTCAATCCGTACTCTCGAGGTTGAAGGAGGTCTTCGGCCAAAAAATGCTGCTTTTCTTTATGCATAGATCAGTTCGTCCCACATTGTAAAAGCGTAGATATCAAGCTCTAGTCTTCAGTAGCTGGAAATGAAAAAGACGGACGGGCGACAACAAGCGAATGCCGCCAAGAAAGACAGCAGCACTCACCGATCTTCTTCAGGTAACCACCACCATCTGCCCCTCCATATATGTACATACATGTTTGTTTATATTATTTGATTAATAATTTGATTAATTTTACAATCTCTTTATGTACATACACATACTTGTTTCCATTCGTTGCTTCTCATCATTCTCTCTTTCCTTTTTTTCGTCATCGCTGTCTTCTCTTGTCTCCTCCTCTGCTGACTCAGGCCAAACGCCGTCTCGTTGCTTCGCTGTTATGAGCTACCACACATTCTTACTGCTTCTTCTCCCCTTCCCCCCTCCTGACATCACTTTTTCCATTGATTGATCGTCTACTCATTACTCTCTTTCTCTCATTCTCTCTCACTCTCTCCGTTTTCTCTATTTCTCTCCCTCCTTCCCTTCCTCTTTCACTCTCTCTCCCTCTCATTCCCTCTTCCCACTTTCATACATTGGTTTATAAGCACTCTACAAGACATTCTAACGATTTGTACATTAAATTATTTTATTTTAATCCATATTAAGGTGAAGACTATCGTCTCTGATTGTTGTGAGCGAGCGTAATGAGTGGAGAGCACGGTTGCTGCTGGCGAATTACTGTATGTTTGAGGGTTTTGTTTAAATAATTGTCCGTGAATTCTCGTCCCTCCTTGATTTCGGCTTTTTATTTTTAATTCTTTTAAATATATTACTACATGCATAAATAAAGAAAGAGAAAGAGAGAAAGAAAGAAAGATAAAGAGAGAAAGAGAGAGAGAGAGAGAGAGAGAGAGAGAGAGTGCTTACAGTTGCTTGAGAAGTTGACAGGATTCGAAAGTATGCGTCGGCGAAGGAAATGGGTCTTTATAATTCGTAATAATAATATAAAAAAATGGACGGAAAAGCATGGACGGAGAAAACAGAAACTAATCTTGCAAAGACATAGAGAAGTGGAAGGATAAAATTAATGTATTTTTAAACAGTCAGAGTCTTTTTTCTGTGCTGTGTCCAAATCCGTTTAGATACATTATTTAAGGCGAAACAATATTTGGTTATCATTTCAACCATATCTGAAATTGGTTGAAAAAGGTACAATAAATAGAACAGGATAACGAAAAAGGACTGACTTCTATACAGAATCAAGACAGTCAGAAGAGAGAGAGAGAAATCAGAAAAGACACAGAAGAGAAAGAAGAAGAAATTGGAGAGAGAGGGAGAGAAATCAATGGCATAACATGGAGATGACCGTGCTCAGTTGTTGTGGGAGATGAGAGAGAGTGAGAGCGAGAGAGTGAGAAATAGAGAGAGAGCGAAAGAAAGAGAGAGAGAGAGACAAAGAGAAAGAGAGAGAGAGAGAGAGCCTGCAGTTGCCTGAAAATTTGACAGGATATGAGAGTCTGCGTCAGCGATGGAAGTGGGTCCTCTCTATAATTCGTAATAATAAAAAAAATAAACGAAAAAGCATAGACGTGCGGCGA
This sequence comes from Allodiplogaster sudhausi, assembly GCA_945643635.1. Lineage (NCBI taxonomy): Eukaryota > Metazoa > Nematoda > Chromadorea > Rhabditida > Diplogasteridae > Allodiplogaster > Allodiplogaster sudhausi. Next base: position 385,184 of record CALZFC010000132.1, read on the forward strand.
AAAGAGAAACAAACTTTGCAAAGACAGATAGAGAAGTGGAAGGATAAAATTAATTTTTTTTAAGTGTCAAAGGTTTTCCATGCTGTTTTGATACTTTTATTTCTTACATTAGCGAAAGAATATTAGGTTATTATATCATCCATATCAAGAGTTGCTTTATTTGCATCTTCACTTTCTTTCTCTTTTTTTTTCTCCAATTTTCTTTTATCTATTGAGTGGCCATTATTGCTCACTTTCTTGTGGTTTTGTTGCATGTTGTCTCATCAAGCCTCTGCGATAAACACATGCATGCATACAAACTTTCTTCAATCCATTTCAAACGTCAGTGATTTTTCCGGAAGGCATTTAAAATACAAGATCGGTCGAGGTAGTGCAGCAGTTAGCGCCTCTGCTGCGTAATTGACCGCTGCTCAGTTGATATAGTACTACTATATTTTACCTTTTTTGGGTCACACGAGAAACGTTGGTCTATGAAGTAATAATCCTAAATGTTGCGACTGTACTCTAAACATTTTTATAAGTGTTGCATTTCTCAAACTCAAACAGAAAACAAAAATACACACATGATTGAACCTAGAACTTTAATAATTCAAATTGGTTGTGATCTCCCAAGTGACAAAAAAAATTTCTTCACTTATAACAAAATATGTTTGACTTCACTTTATTCAATCGCCTGTCCGCCGCGTGCGCATACAAAATTTTTTTTTAACAATTCTGCAAGATCGTTTGATGAATTGCTTGAAGGTTTTTGTTTGATAAATAAAAGAATTTGTTGTAAAGAAATGAAGAGGCACACGAACCAGTCCAAGTCGATTGTTGGGCTCGCTTTTTCCGAGACATAACGGGGGATAAATCATCATCCCGGATGATAGAGCGCAATTGGAGAAAAAAACTTGGTAAGCGTAAGTGCTGCTTTAGAGGACTACACTACTTTTCGGATATGGGTTCACACGTACGAAGCATATTGTTTCGGTGGGTACAAAACCAGCACAATATTGATCATATGTTTTAAATAACAAAACAAATTTTTTTTTGCATTCAGTCAAGTTTCGTTTATATCGTCGTATCTTATCTCTATGTCTTTCATATATCCCTTATATCCATTTCGCTCGCGAAATGCATTTTTATCTCTGGCATAACAATAAATCACATACAAATAATACTTTTATTCTCATTCAGGAAAAGAGAAGCTTTCCGATTTTGAGACAGAGCAATGCAATAACTGCCAGAGCAATGACCACAGCCACTGCGAAGAAGGCCACCCCGACCCAGAAGATCTTCACAATGAAGTTTCAATTAGTAAAATTTAAAATACATTTTTATCACACACTATTAAAAAAATTCCTGTAATTATAAATGATATTATAATTGCCTTCAAATACAATTCAAGCTAACCGCAAAAGTGTTGATTGGCCTCAGATAAGGCAGCTCTTCTTTATGTGGAAATGATGAACTAAAAATATTATTAGCATGCTTCTGTGACAGAGTTGTTATCTTATAATTTTCATGAATACTATAAGATTCCGACTTACTTCTCAGTGGCTGCAGAGGCAATGCTCGAAGTGCTCATTGCTGGTGTACTGTAAGTTCTTTTCTTTCTTAATTTTGTTCTTGTTATTTCTTAACAAACACTTTTGCTCATTATGAAAGAAAAAAAACTACTTGACTGGAAATGACTGAAGGGAAGGTAATTACTGTAACCAGAAAGACCATTCTACACCTAAAAATAGGAGCATTCGGCGCACTCTTCGGTGGTGGCAAGGGGGAGGGGCGGAGGCGGAGGAGGCGGTCGTTCTGTAGATGTCGGAATCGGAGCAAATAGGTTGGATATCTGCAAAATATTTGTATGTTATTAAAAATTTGTATGTTATTATATATTTGTATATTTAAGGTTAATTGATTTTTATTGCCGAAAGGTTGGCAAGGATTTAACGGTTAGCTCTTGCATTTGTAAATATTATTAAGATAAATAAATAACATTTTCCCTCAATCTATGTACATACATCCAGGATGTCAATGTGCCCTTGGCCGCTCTCATTCACGCTCATCTCTTCACGAATCGCGTATTCATTCCTTTCATTGACGTCGTTAATGCCGGAAATGTTGAAATAACAATCCTCCTCTGCAATGCCACAGAAGCAGTGGGTGCGGACGAATTTTCGGCGTTCCCAAAATACAATGCAAGAATATTTGGTTCAATTTTTTCCTGAAATTTTTACAATTTCTGTGAATCATTTGAAGAAAAAAAATGAATGTGTTTAAAAGCATATGTAGATAAATGGGACATTGTGACATTGTGACATTTGTCTCAACTTGACACGCCACAATGAGTCTTGCACATTTGATGTCTAGGTTCAATCATGTGTGTATTTTTGTTTTCTGTTTGAGTTTGAGAAATGCAACACTTATAAAAATGTTTAGAGTACACTCGCAACATTTAGGATTATTACTTCATAGACCAACGTTTCTCGTGTGACCCAAAAAAGGTAAAATATAGTAGTACTATATCAACTGAGTAGCGGTCAATTACGCAGCAGAGGCGCTAACTGCTGCACTACCTCGACCGATCTTGTATTTTAAATGCCTCCCGGAAAAATCACTGACGTTTGAAATGGATTGAAGAAAGTTTGTATGCATGCATGTGTTTATCGCAGAGGCTTGATGAGACAACATGCAACAAAACCACAAGAAAGTGAGCAATAATGGCCACTCAATAGATAAAAGAAAATTGGAGAAAAAAAAGAGAAAGAAAGTGAAGATGCAAATAAAGCAACTCTTGATATGGATGATATAATAACCTAATATTCTTTCGCTAATGTAAGAAATAAAAGTATCAAAACAGCATGGAAAACCTTTGACACTTAAAAAAAAATTAATTTTATCCTTCCACTTCTCTATCTGTCTTTGCAAAGTTTGTTTCTCTTTTCGCCGCACGTCTATGCTTTTTCGTTTATTTTTTTTATTATTACGAATTATAGAGAGGACTCACTTCCATCGCTGACGCAGACTCTCATATCCTGTCAAATTTTCAGGCAACTGCAGGCTCTCTCTCTCTCTCTTTCTCTTTGTCTCTCTCTCTCTCTCTTTCTTTCGCTCTCTCTCTATTTCTCACTCTCTCGCTCTCACTCTCTCTCATCTCCCACAACAACTGAGCACGGTCATCTCCATGTTATGCCATTGATTTCTCTCCCTCTCTCTCCAATTTCTTCTTCTTTCTCTTCTGTGTCTTTTCTGATTTCTCTCTCTCTCTTCTGACTGTCTTGATTCTGTATAGAAGTCAGTCCTTTTTCGTTATCCTGTTCTATTTATTGTACCTTTTTCAACCAATTTCAGATATGGTTGAAATGATAACCAAATATTGTTTCGCCTTAAATAATGTATCTAAACGGATTTGGACACAGCACAGAAAAAAGACTCTGACTGTTTAAAAATACATTAATTTTATCCTTCCACTTCTCTATGTCTTTGCAAGATTAGTTTCTGTTTTCTCCGTCCATGCTTTTCCGTCCATTTTTTTAAATTATTATTACGAATTATAAAGACCCATTTCCTTCGCTGACGCATACTTTCGAATCCTGTCAACTTCTCAAGCAACTGTAAGCACTCTCTCTCTCTCTCTCTCTCTCTCTTTCTCTCTCTATCTTTCTTTCTTTCTCTCTCTCTCTCTTTCTCTCTCTCTCTTTCTTTCTTTCTCTCTCTTATTTCCCAAAACAACTGACGTGAGCACGGTCATCGCCATGCTATGTCGGTTATTTTCTCTCCCTCTCTCTCTCTCCAAGTCCTTCTTCTTTCTCTTCTCTATGTCTTTTCTGAATTCTCTCTCTCTCTCTCTCTCTCTCTATATATATATATATATATATATTCTCTCTCTCTGCAGACTGTCCTTCACTGATTTCTATATGTATAGAATTTCAGTCCGTTTTCGTTATCCTATTTATTGTTCTTTTTCAATCGCCCTATTTTTTATTCTATTCAGTGGAAATTGATGAATGGGAAAGAATCAAGCCTATTGTAAAGGACCGCAAAGCAACCATGATATACTTGAAAGGACACGTAAGAAGAGTCCACAAATGGTCCGTAATATCCATGCTTGCTTCTACTCTTCTGCTCCACCCCAGTGCTGTTCACAAGCATATGAATAAGCTGTGATAGAACGGTCCAAGACACAACAAAAATATTCAGCGACAAAAAAAAATTGAAAAAAATGGGCGGTCAATGGTATCAGCCGACGACTGTAGAACGGCAACAATAAAGACTTTTGCCAATGCCCAAAGCCAATGGCTCACCCTCAACTCTTCTTTTTTTTGGAAACTATGAGCAACCTCAACATATAATGGTTTCAATTCAATTTGTTTATCGCATTGACCGGTTTAAGAAGCAGACAGTATTGGGAAGTATACATGAAGTAGTGAATTCGATGGGGCGGGTCAAGCAATTGAGGGTAAAAGAAGGAAGAACAAGAAAACAAAAACGAAACGAAACAAAACAAAGAAATTATGCTAAGGTGTTGGCACAATAGGCTCGGAAAGATGATAGCGAGTTGGTTGAGACAATTTGGTGTGTTTATATTTGCCTGTTCATTCGTCTCTTTTTTATGCACCTACATATTCCCCCCATGATGCTCTCCATTCCAGACTCAAGCAAATGTCGAAGGTTTCCAATTCGCTTTTATGTGTCACATGTTTAAAGCTTCTCTCCCCACTGAGTCGCATTTTCATTGACTCCTCTTCAATTCGGTCATATTTCTCTCTCTCTCTCTCTCTCTCTCTCGCTCTCTCTTTCCTCTCTATATCTCTTTCCTATCACTATTTCTCTCTCTCTCTCTCTCTCTTCTCTCTTTCTCTCTCTCGCTCTTCTCACTTACATTGGTTTATGTGCACTCTGCATGGAATTTTCGCTATTTTCATTAATTTATTGAGAGCGCCAAAATGAACAGCGAGCTCTTCTCCCGCCGGAAGGCCCTCGGCGTACGTTGGATCGTTTTATTTTTAATAATATTTTCTTCCATGAATTCCATTCCCACTCTCATAATTGTTTTTATTATTAAATATCTATTTCTTATTTTTTGTAATTACAACACGCGTTAATAAGAAAATGATTGTTAAAGAAGGGCGATCACCGAAAAACTGCAATTGTATGTTCAAAAGTGCAAAGGTTTCAAATGGAAGACTATTCGAAAATAGCTAAGATGTTTCATAAATCGGCAATTACTTTTCGGTGATCGCCCTCCTTTAAATAATTAATTAAATAAATTAATTAATTACCTAATTAATTAATTAATTACCTAATTAATTAACTAATTACCTAATTAATTAATTAATTACCTAATTAATCAATTAATTAACGACTACTGCAGCTCGTGGCCGCCGTCGTCTTCGCCTCTCTGATCCTGGCGGCATTCGCCGTCCTCGTCTGGACGCGGGACAGCGAACGCGGCCCGGCGTCACCAGATACTACGGTGTGTTTTTGGAGTTTGTGTGTGTGTGTGTGTGAACTATGAGTGGGCGTTGCGTTCAAGAAGATTTTTCGCCGCATCTTTTCTATTTTATTGATTAATTTCTTAAATTATTTATTTAATTAATTACATGCATACAAATTTAAGTGCTTCTTCATTTATTTTTTTTTACTCACTTATTTACTTGTTCTCATGCAAGATCTAACTTAACGAGATACAATTACAATTTTGCCTTACATGCAATATTACAAAATATAAAAGCTAGACGAATCAATTGAAAAAATTTATGTAGGTAAATAAAAAAAAAAGATTTTTAAATCTAGAAATACTACAGAGCATCCGCATCAGAGGCATCCTGTTCTGCAATGGTCGCAGGCTCGCCGGTGGACACGTCGTCCAACTGTGGAGGAACAACACTCGTTCGTGTGTTGTTTTAACGTCAAAAAGTACACATTCAAATTCCCGCCAAAATGCTAGCAAAAAAAATTAAGATTTTAGCAACATCTCAACAAGGAATCTTGCGCCGATAAAGGTGCAGAAAAGTTTTTTTTTCTCTCGTTTCTAATCATCGTTTTTTTTTCAGCACATGAGCTCAACGAGCTTCTCTCGGAAGTGGACTCCAATCCGACGGGAGAGTTCTGTGCGTCGTCGGACCATGTTGTCAGCCGTGTTCATTTCAGCTTACTGGAGACTTTTCGATTAGTCAGAATGCAGATTTTATAGAAGAAGAAAAAAAAGTGCATGACAAAGTATATTTGATTTTTTTCTACTTCTTCCAGATGGAGGACTCTATGGCACTCTTCATTCGCATCTTCCACACATGCAATTCAAATAGGGTCGGTCGAATAGTTTAACGTTGTCTAGCGCCTCGTGAGACACTTTTTCTAGTAGTTTCTAGTAGTATTCCCATATTGTTACGAAGAAACAACTACCCTTTTCTTCTTCAAACATTGATGGATGCGCTTAAACCTAGGGATGCACTCGCATCAGCGATGTCCGGGTGCGCAACGAGAACTTCACAATGCCCCTCGTCATCGCCCTCGACGCTGCCGTCAAAGAGGAGAGACAGCAGCAGTGCCGTCCCCCCTCATGACAAACTCATCGCCGCAGCCCTTTCAACTTTTTTTTCCAGCTTTTTTTCAGCCTTTAAGTGTATCTTGCTCTCGTGCATATGTATGTATGAATGCTACAGTGGAGATGCAGCAGATAAGCTAATTGCCCACTAATTGATTGTGAAAGAGAAGGAGATAGAGAAAGATAGGGAAAGAGAGAGAGAGAGAGAGAGAGAGAGAGAGGAAGAGGGTGAAAGAGAAACAAAGGAAGAATGCGAGAGAATATGATTGCTTTATTCATCTCTCTCATCTCTTTTTCTGGTCTCACACTCATTTCTCTTTATCTCTCTCATCTTCTTTCTCTCTCTCATCTCTCTTTCGTTCTCTGAATCTCTATTAATGAGACTAAATTTTGTTTTTTTTTTTCGAATCATTAACGCTACATACGCATGTAAAACAAAGTGGACGATTGGCAGTCATGTTTCGCCTTCATTAACAGCCTTTTAATTAATTGTAAGTTGTTTGAAATGTGTGGGTAGGGTAATTTGCATGGTAATAGTTTCTAAATGAGTGCTAATGTGATAAATGGCTGTCAGAGAGCCAATCGTCAATTTGAAGAAGCTTTGTGCATACATACAACATTACTACATTTCAGGTATGTGCGAATCAATGATCAATGATCACTGATCATGGCATGAGTCGCGCGGCCGGTCCCATAACAATAGGACCAGTACAGTTGAATACAAATCATTTGATCAAAAATCAACCAAAATGCACGTATCTATTATAATGAAGCAAAATAAGAAAGAGGGAAGGAGTGAGAATGAGAGAGAGAACGAGAGAGAGAACGAGACTGAGAGAGAGAGAGAGAGATTGAACGAGTCATGCCTCCCCACCTCTCCTTCTCTCACGTTCTCTCTGCAGAGAGAACGCGAGAGAAGGAGAAGTGGGGAGGGATTGAAAGAGAGAGAGAGAGACAGAGAGAGAAAGAGAGAAAGAGAGAGAAAGAGAGAAAATGATAGATATTGTGAAGAGAGAGAGAGAGAGGCCGATCACAGAGATTTTTGAAAAGCGTATAACTCAACGCTGTGCTATGAAAAGCGTTGCGGTCAACGCTTTGCAAAACTGAAAAGCGTTGGGGGGGGGGGGTCTACGCTTTCAAAAAAGTCGCACGAGGCGCCTCTAAAATCGTCATTCTCAACGCTTTCAACCACAACGATATGGCCAAAACGCGTTTTCAACGCATTATTTTCTTGTGCATGCACAATTCTTTGTGCACGAGTCTAGTGGCCCAGGCGGCCACGATTTTGCTCTGTCATATTTTTTTTTAAGTGGCGGTAAGTTTGAATATTCACTCTTGCCTGAGAGTTCAAAGTACGTGAGAGATAGAGAATACACCGTAATCCCCAGTTAAAAATTTAATTTTCTCAACGCAGAGGGATTTTTGTGACTTTGGGACACTTTGGGACAATTAAAGTTTCTAGCTCAACGTGACCAAATAAAGTGTAAAAAACGAATCACTATTTATTCGCATGAGATCTCCTTTAAGTTTGTCATCCCCGCTCATAGACTCCCGAGCCGAAAAGCTAAGTATTCGGTTTTTTTATTAAGTTCTTGTGCGAAGAAAAGATCCCTTCTGATCCGCCGGCGAGCTGGGAAACAAGCACGTCGGTTGAGCATTATTCTCCATTGAAGGAAATATTGTCAAAGTACATCGGAGTGTGCGAAAAAAGAAAATGAATTGAGAACCGACCGATTGCGTTTTTGAAATCAAAGAGAAATGTGCATTAAAATACAAACCATTTCTCTAAAACAAACCCACTTTGGAAAGATTGCTCCGAAAGTCATCACTTACCCGAGCTGCTTGGCCGACGAGTGGTCGCCTCTTCGATCAGCTCTCGGGCTTTCTCTGCCCTCTCTTTCTCTGCCTTCCCAGGATGGCGACCTCTCGTGCTGCACGCTCTCTCGCATTGTGTTTCTTCGTGCTCGCGCTTCTTCGTCTGAGTTCCGCTGGCGATTGCAAGAAACCCGGATTTCGCGATCAAGTAATTATTTTTTCTTCAAACATACCTAATTCCCTTTAATTAGCACTTACGTGGTATTATTTTTCATAAGCCTTTAGAAGAATTGGTTCTATTAGAGGTAAAAGAACGGCTATTATTTCTGAACACCGCCTACTACAACCTTCTTCCCGACGACTTGACTATCAGTATACTATCTTCTAAATCCTTTATTAGACTGGGTTTTAATAGCGGGAGAATTTGAATATATATTAATTTTGAAAGATACAAGCCGATTTACATACTTGACTTTTAGTCTACAACCTGCTACAACTGGAAGAATGGAGGCATGTGTGAAGAGATCTGCCCGAGTCCGATGGGACGTGCTTCCTATCATTGCGTCTACCAAATTCACAGAGAGGGCTCGACGTCGCAAGCCTGCAAGCGAGACTTATTGTTAGACAAGAAAATCACAATTGGTTAGAATTTGATATACATAGTTATATTTTCCACCAAGTCACTTATATGGTCATAGATAGTGAGAAGGTGACACGAATTATTCTTCCAAAATTTTTGGATGTCGAAATTTTTTTTAAATTTTTACATTAATTAAGCAAATATTTTTTTTTCTAGTTTATATTCTGAATAAAAAGTTGAAAACTAGCTGTGAATGTCCGACTGAGTGTCAGATTTTATAGAGTGGGGCAACGGCCGTTTCTATCACATGACGGCGGTCTGCGGAACAGGTGTCAACGGCTGCAAGCTGGACATCAACAACTACCCCAACGCCATTACCAACATCCTTGCCTTCATTGGAGAAAGCCGGCTGCAAAGCGGATCCGTTGGAAATTTGACTATGACTAACTTTGATCAGGTTTCAGTAGCACTAAATTAATTTAAGTCCTTCATTGTTTTTTCTTGTTTGAAAAATGCAATACAACTTTAATCATAGATATGTTAAAAATCAAATATATGAAAAACAAAACTCTTTCGTTTTCACAGATGATTGATCTTCTAAACGGCAGATATAACCGGTCAGCCTTTTTTTAATCATTAAAGTGCATAGCCGCGAATTATGGATTAAAAATTAAATTTAAAAAAAAATTGTCGCCGCCACCTTATCAATGAAATGGGTTGCTGCTGAATAAACATTGAAACAACAAATCGATTTTGATATTACGACATAGAATAGAAGATAGAAGAAAGCGCGCCACCTCAACAATATCACAAGGAAATGTTTAGACACTTTATTCAGTGGAATAACAATTTAATTTTAAAAACTGTTGTTAAAAACAAATTAATTTCAGCACGACAGCAGCCACTTCCACGACCACGTTAGAATTATTATTTTTCTTCCTGTCGTTTTTCGTCAAAATATTTTATTGACAATGAACCAAAGAGTACGTTGCAGCAGAACAACGATCTCAACCAGTACAACTACCACCACCATTGAGCCAATGAGGACATCCTCTATCATGTTGGAGAGTCTAACAAAAGAAGTTTTTTTTGGAGTACGCTGTAACTCGAAATTTAAAGCAAGTGTCGGCTTTGACTTCAAAAATCGGGATTTAGTCTCAGAACCATGTCGTTTTAGCTATCCCAACTCATTCAGTTATTTTATATTTTTGAAGAAATGAAATCAAATAGGCATTATGGAATAATGGGTGAGACTCGCATGGCAAGTATAACAACAACTTAGGAATCCCTGAAAGTTGCAAATATGTAAGTACAGTAGTCTGCTCATGGATTATAGAGTAATAGAATAAAAAAAACAACGGAAAAAATTACACTTTGCCTGAATTGAGGACCTCGGCTGTCGCTGAAGTTGCCACCACACGCTCGAGCTCTGCCCCTGCAGCATCAGACAAGTAAGTAGGACATTATATTTTTAATGTAAAAATCTCATATGGCGATTTCTTTTTTAAACTAGACTTCGCTTTGGTAAAGAGGGCAGAAACACTAACTACAGGGATTCTAATGAAGATAGAAGATTATCTAAGAAAATTCACTGATTATTTTTTTTGTTCGTCTTTTCCACAAGAAGAAGCGCTACCTTATCTGAGGCCCATCGACACGTTTCCAGTACGCGTAATTGACTAAATTATTATATTTGACGACAATTATATTATAATTCAATATTGCATTAAGTTTAGTCGTCTCTTTTGTGGCAAAATCATTTTCCGACCTTACTGACTAAATGAAGGTCGGCGTGGCCTTCTTCGCCGTGGCCGTGCTCATTGCTCTGGCAGTTATTGCATTGCTCTGTTTTAAAATCGGAAAGCTCCTCATGTCCTAAGTGAGAATAAAACAGCTTTTGGAAAATGTGATTTTGTACAGTGAAAGAAAAAATCATTTGGCGATGAAGCCAATTTATAGCTTTATTTATACTTATATATAAATATATATATATATATATATATATATAAATAGATATATATATATATATATATATATATATATATATCGTTCATGAACTAAGCTATTTAAGAGAGCCAATCTGAGAGATTCGACCAGGGCTCTATGTAAGGTATGTCGGGAACAAAATTATTTTTTGATTTTCTTTTCCTTCTAAAGGCTAATGAGGCATCCTAAAAAGACCTCAAAAACATTTTTTCCAAAAATTATTTTCATCAGTTTACCATGGATATGCACAGAAAACCTGAAAAAACTCAAATGATCATAACTTTCTTCGTTGTAGAGATATATTAATTTTGAACTGTTTATTCAATTCCAAATTGAAAGGCGCACAAAAATCGTGTTAATCACTTTTTAAAAATATTTCAATAAATGCCTCATTTTGGCATTTTAATATTTCGAGTGGTGCGTTTGGGGCATAAAAACCTCCCCATGCTAAAAAACTGAAGCCACCACGTGAAAGAGCGACCTTTTTTACCCCTATTTAAATGCCTTTTACTAAAAAACTCCGATACACCTGTTTCAATATTTTGACATGAAGCGCGCGAGTCGGTCAAAATGGCGCATTTTTCGGCCGCCGAGGCACCGTGCAAGCGCATTCATCGATCCATAACTGCGCTCAATGTCAATATTACAAAATCGTAAATATATCATCTAAGAGCTCTCACGGAGATCTTTAAATCTTACATACATACTTTTATTGAAAAGTTTCAATTTATATGGGAAAATTCGTTCTGTACAATTTTTTTTTTAACTACTTTAAAAACATTTTCGCCTGTCGAAACATACATCATAAGAAAGAGGATGAAATTTGCTACCAGATGAACCCCTTTAAATGGAATTCCATGCATACGATCTTTTTTTATAAGCCATAAGAGTAGGGTAACATGGCCTTATGGAAAAATAGTAGAAAAAAGGATTGGAATATTCTAATTTGAATAACCTAAAATGTGAATTCTCGGGCAAAATGACAGCGACGCTACTGGCACTACTTTTATGACTTATAACAGAAGATCGTATGCATGGAATTCCATTAAAAGGGGGTTCATCTAGTAGCAAATTTCATCCTCTTTCTTATGATGTATGTTTCGATAGGCAAAAATGCTTTTAAAGTAGTTTTTTAAGCCTTCTAATTGTACAGAACGAAATTTCCCATATAAATTGAAACTTTTCAATAAAAGTGTGTATGTAACATTTGAAGATCTCCGTGAGAGCTCTTAGATGGTATATTTACGATTATTTTGTAATATTGACATTGAGTGCAGTTATGGATCGATGAATGCGCTTGCACGGTGTCTCGGCGGCCGAAAAATGCGCCATTTTGACCGACTCGCGCGCTTCATGTCAAAATATTGAAACAGCCGTACATGTAATCTTGGTCAAAGTAGCTTTGAGCGGTCGACGAACATGATAAAGAGCGCTCAGCGCTCGTTGTTCTATCCCCGAAGTTCGTCGCAGCTTCCCAAAAATTCTAACACACACATTTCTAGCCTATATAATTGTGATTTTGATGATAGAAAAGGACATCTATCTGATCTATATGAGTTTTTCTTGTACATTTTTTGCAGTTTGGAATGGCTTTCTTTTTCTTTCCACCCGCTGGCAACAACCATCGCCATCCCAATCTCCAATATGAGCGTCAACACCACATTGCATTTTGCTTGGCAAATGAAGGACTCTTCGAGAGACGATACCGACTCTCGCCCGCAAACATCGATGTACTAGTCGGTCTACTTGGACAACATCTCAACAGGAACATGCAAGGCGAATGGACAATTTCTCCTGAGAACAAAGTAAATGAGCAAGTAACATAAGATGGATTCTTATTCAGCAAGTTTGTAGACTCTCCTCGGCCTCCGCTACATCCTCACGAATGCGCCTTTCATCGTGCTGAGTGATGCCTTTGGTCTCTGCGAATCCACGGCAGATAACTGTCTGTGGCGGTTCATCGATGGTGTTCTGGCCCTGCGAGATAGGTACATCCGCTTCCCCGCGTCCTCGTTGGCCTACTGTCGAGGCGCCGCCGATGCCTACAGCTGTAGAGGGCCCTTTAGTAGTTAGTTCTGCCCGTTAAGTGATAGGCGCAGTGTATAAAGATCCCTCTTGAAGACGTCATCGGCATCATTGACGGCACGCTGATCCGGATACGCGCGCCGCGTTCATCTACTGGGCAGTTCCGCTGTCGCAAGGGGTACCCGGCCATCAATCTCCTCCTCGCCGTTGATGCTTACGGCCGCATCGTCTTCGGCAATGCCAACTTTACTGGCAGTGCGCACGACTCCTTCATCCTCCGCCATTCCGCACTCGGCCAGGCCATTTCCTCAGGCTCCATTCCGCAGGGGTTCGTGCTACTTGGCGACAAAGGATTCGCGAATGGCCAGCACGTCGTCACACCCCTAAGAAATCCCCAAACACCCCAGGAAGAGGATTTTAACTCTGCACACCGTACCACCAGAGTCCATGTGGAGCAGGTCATCGGTATTCTTAAGAAAAGATTCGCTATTCTTCAGTCGGAGATAAGGATGGAACCCGAAAAGGCCGCTAAGATAATCATGGCATGCTGCGTCATGCACAACATGGTCATCGAGCTGCGCACTGGTGGATGCGCCGTTGGAACCAACCGCATTGCAAGAATGCCTCTTCCAGCCAACGGCGCCGATCCTCGAGCCCACATGATTGCTCACATTTAAGTCGCCTGTTATAAATGATATAGTCTTATTTTATTAGTTGTTTCTACTACACTGAGTGTTGCTAATCAGCAAATAAAGAGAGAGAAAAGCAACATGTTCATTTGAACATATTGAACATGACTACGGTAGTTGTATACCTACAGTAACCATGAGGAATGCGTTTCTCCATGATTAACTGAACGATTGAAATAGAAAAGTTTTCTTTATCAGTAAACACTGAAAACCAAAACAAATGGTTAAAGAAATTAGAACAAACAAAAATAACAACAACTGTTAACCTGTAAAGATTCTGATAATGCTCTGATTATATGTGAATTAAAGAATGATAAAATCTAATCACTCTGCAAAAGAACACTCTGCTATAATCTTTCAGGAATAACAAATAAAAAACAACGGAGTTACAGCTGACTCGACCGAGAGGACAAAGTTCCACTTGGCTGTGGCAGGGCAGGAGTGGTGAATGCTCCAGCATTCACTTGCTGTTCAGCATTCACTTGCTGTCCAGAAACACGCGCGAGAGTCTGCTCGACCAGTTCATTCGTGTTGCGGATGAGCACGGCATTATTATTATTATTATCATCATTATTATTATTATTATCATCATTACACGGCATTATTCAATATTTACAAACACAGCGCTGGCTTGAAAAAACAAACAAAAATAATTAGGAACCTCGAACGCCTTGCACAATTGTTCCTAGCGAGCGAGGAGGCCTCCGTGATCACCTTCCTTATTTGATGGTCGGAGAATTCGCGACTAGAAATGGACAGACTTCGGTTGTCACTCGCAATTCTGTTAAACAAAATACGAGCAGAGCTAACTCGAATTCGACGCGAGCGAGGGCCAGTACTTCTTTTGTCGCCTTCCTCTTTCGGGAATTCGCCTCGGGGTTGCGCGATCCGTTGTGGTCGATGAGAATATCGCGCCGCTCGAGCACTTCCCTGATGAGGAATCGCTTCTGCTCGCGAGTGACGTAGGTTGTGGCCATACTCCAGTTATTATCTCGAAAAAAAAAATAAGAACAAGAACATCCCTAAAAACACATATTCGAACAGGCTGATACAAAGAATATGTCCGAAATTTGGCGCCCATCTTGATATTGTGGAATCCACAATGCCCATTCTATCTGCATTTCGTTTCTTTAACATCATGATGCGCAACAAACCAAGTGCGAATAAAGGTCTTAGATTTTGAAACTAATTGCAAGTAATTAATACGGTTGCTTTGCACCGTACCCGCCTCAACACCATGAACACAATGCATCACCTTTATACTCAACGTAGAACATTTGCATTCGTCAGCATCACTCCCTGCAGAATATTAACATAAATATTTCTCTGGCGCCGGCGCCACAGAAGAAGAAGTGCGCCTTGATGTCATCACGAATGGCGAAACCCGAGTTGGAGTTGGCCAGCAGCTGAAGAAGAGCAGCTAGGCGCCAAGCTTCCAACCGCGAAAGCCACCTAGTAACATGAAACAATGTTCAGTATATCAATTTAAATGCATCCAAATCAAATAAAAAGGTTGTTTTATATAACAACAAACAAGAAAAACAAATCAGTAAGGAAAGAGAGAGAAAGAACGAACCGAATTTTTGCAAAGATCCGTGCGATCCCAGCGTGGACGCGAGTTGGCCAACTCGTACCCTAAATCCTTAAAAAAAGAGATTTAATTAGATTAGCCAAACCTGTGAACAGTCAAGCGTCGAAGGCAGCCGTGAGGGAGGGCGACGAATACAGAAGGAGAAGCAGCGCGTCCAGCTTGTTGTCCGACTGTTGGCGAATGCCGACCATACCTCGTCAATGCCATCGCTGAAACACAGTATATTAGCTATTTAGCTTGAACACCATCCGAATGAATCACCTTAGTATAATCAGTGTGAGAAAGAAAACCATAAAAATATAACCTTAAAACTTCTAGGTACCATTTAAAAAGAAAGCAACACACCTTCACATGAAGCTTAAGCAGTTTGGGGTCGAACGAGTGGTTCGCTTGCGGATGTGATGGTGACGACTGCTTGGCACGGTTGTCCAACATCACAAAACTGAAATTCAGTACGAACTCGTAAAATAAGGCGCTGTCCTGATAAGGAATTCATTACTAAAGGTATATTCTCATATTAAGACCACGAACACCAACTCACTCTTGAAAATTAAAGAAAACAATCTAAATATAAGAAAAGCATATCTACCTTCTAACATAGGACAGCACAGCGAAAGGATTTACAATATCATTGAAACAGTTTTTTAAAAAAGAATGAGTGTTGCAAACCTTCTCGTCGATTACAAGAAGGTCGGCGAGGGTGCGCTATGCGGACCGCTTGGCGCCGCTGTCGCATCAGGTCCACTGCGCCATACAAGGAGCTCATGGGCGCGGTGAATATGCGGACTCCTCGATAAATCATCAAATTAAAAATGTGCAACTACGTAACAAAGAAATGAATAAGAAGGAATTTTTTAAAGCAAACATCTCTTTGCCTTAAGGCTTAGTCCTAAAAGCACACTAGATTGGAATAATAAAGTACTTGCAAAAAATTGCTGTAGCAAACCTTCTCGTCGACTGCAAGAAGGTCGCCCAGGATGCGAAGACTGCTTGGCGCCGCTGTCGCGCCCGCTCTACGTGCAGCTTTTCCACTGCATCATACGAGGACGCGGTGAATCCGAGGAGTCCTGTAACTCCAGAAAGAATCAAATTAGAAATGAAAACAGCAACACAAAGAGGAATAAGAAGAACATTTTAGCGCAGACTAGATTTGAGAATCGAGGAGCTTGGCGCCAAGCTTCTTACCGCGAAAGCCACCAAGCAACATGAAACAATGTGCAGTATTTCAAGTGTAATGCATCCAAAACGAATAAAAACGGTTGATTTATAAAAGAACAAATAAGAAAAGCATATCAGCGTCGAAATATTATAAGAAAAAATGATGAACGACACTGGTACGAAGGTTCGTTCATCATTTTTTCAAAAATGTTCGTCGACGATCAGAGAAGTAAGCTTTAACGTGGAACAATGGAGAGAAACAGACAAACATGCTCCCCCATTACTCCAAAAACTCTCCTACTTTTGCACACTATTTCTTCAGCGATGAACGTTCATCGCTGCTTCCATCGCTCAGCGCGGAGCGAAAATGTTTAACGCTCGAAAATGTTCGACGAACTCCCGTGTATAAGCATATAAATGTTCAACGATCTTTCATATCTGCGTTCATCTCTTGTTCATCTAACGTTCGTCCATCTTCGATAAGATTGCATGTGCGGCAGGTGTATCGGAGTTTTTTAGTAAAAGGCATTTAAAAAGGGGTAAAAAAGGTCGCTCTTTCACGTGGTGCCTTCAGTTTTTTAACATGGGGGGGTTTTTATGCCCCAAACGCACCACTCGAAATATTAAAATGCCAAAATGAGGCATTTAATGAAATATTTTTAAAAAGTGATTAACACGATTTTTGTGCGCCTTTCAATTTGGAATTGAATAAACAGTTCAAAATTAATATATCTCAACAACGAACAAAGTTATGATCATTTGAGTTTTTTCGGGTTTTCGGTGCATATCCATGGTAAACTGAAGAAAATAATTTTTGGAAAAAATGTTTTTGAGGTCTTTTTAGAATGCCTCATAAGCCTTTAGAAGGAAAAGAAAATCAAAAAATAATTTTGTTCCCGACATGCCCCTGCTCGAGTCTCTCAGATTGGCTCTCTTAAAGGAAGTATCCGACGAATCATTATACAGTAGCGCCAGAGAATCCGTTTGAATGCGCGCGCTCATTAAGTTGCCTGTCGCTCGGTCGAGAGAGCATGTGAAATAGGAGGGCGGCTCTGCCCTACCGTAGCTAATTCTCTACCCGCTATTTTTCACGTTACTATTGCTCAGAATGTAATGAAAGAAAATCTCTCAAACTTTCAGGATATATGTTTAAGACCAAGATGAACTTATCGATATAGAAAAAAAAACTTAAGTTAATTATTCCCCGGATACCTCCTTTAAAAGTGAAATAAATAAATTCGGATATTATGATCGGTCAATTGCAAATAGTAAAAAAATAGATAAGGGAAAGGGAGGGAAATAATAGATATATTTGCTGGTCCATACTTCCATATCTTTTTAAGCGCCTATTTCCACATTTTATTGTTGTTCGCCATTTCCCATGCCCCTTTCCTTTTATCATCATCGCTGTTCCGTTCTCCACTGACTCAAAGTCGTGTCCGTTCTTTTTTTTTTCTTCTCTCTCTCTCTCTCTCTCTCTCTTTCTCTCTTTTCTCTCTCCTCCTTTCTCTCCATTTGTCTTCTACTCTTTCCTTTTCTTTTCTTTCTCTCTCTTTCTCCCTCTTTCCCTCCATCTCACTTCTACACTCTCTGTGTCTCTCTTTACCTCTTTTCTATCTTCCTCTCTCTCTACCTCTCTCTCTCACTCTTTCTCTCTCTCTCTCTCTCGCTCTCTCTTTCTCTCCACTCTATCCAGGCGGCTCTTCTGATACTGGGAGCCCTACAGGTCTTCAAAGATGCACTTAAAGAAGATTCAACAGGTGAGATTTGTTGGTACTTGAGAGAGAGAGGGCGAGAGAGAGAGAGAGAAAAAAGAGAGAGAGAGAGAGAGAGAGAGAGAGAGGGAGAGCGAAAGATAGAGATAAGAGAAATCGACGTCTTAAGAAAAATATTCGCTGAATTTATTAAATATAAATTCTATTGAATTAACTAAATTAATGTATAAAAATTGTCTTAATTATTTGAAAAATTCGCCGCAGCTGTCGATCTAGCCTACTCCGGGGCGTTTCTATTCCTCGTATACTCGGGGACCGCCTTCGGGATCTACATGACGGCGTGGCGCAAGTTATCTAATGGTGCCGAAAACTCATGTTTGAATTCGCGCCATTTATCCTAATACAAGGATATACATTGATAACAACATTTTATTTTCAAAAAAAGAAGAATCAGTGCTCGAATTCAATGAAATCATCGCTGGAACATCATTTTGAATTAATTTGCCATCAGTTCATTGTGGAAAGCATCCCACGCTTCTAGCTTCAATTCTAGATACATGTTGAGCTGAGGTATTAGACTGTTAGGGGGGAGGGGTACTATTTATCAATTACATTATCAGAGAGGGTACTATTAGCGAGGTTCTAATAAGGGGGGAGGCACTAATAGAGAAAATACAGTATGTACTGTATTTAGGACCGCCGCCAGTAACTACCACGACGCCACGACGACGGCACCCAGCAGCACCACAGAAGCACCGGCAAGCACCACAGAAGCACCGGCAAGCACCACAGAAGCACCGGCAAGCACCACAGAAGCACCGGCAAGCACCACAGAAGCACCGGCAAGCACCACAGAAGCACCGGAAAGCACCACAGAAGCACCGGCAAGCACCACAGAAGCACCGGCAAGCACCACCACGACCACCACAACAGCATCGACGACGTCAATTACCTCGACGACCGTCGCGTCGCTTACCTGCACGAGCTGTCCGGCGCCCAAGTACATGTTATCTGCTTGCTTCTCTCTTTTCTTTGCTGCCGGTGATAAGGGTTCGAGCACTCTCTCTCTCTCTCTCTCTCTCTCTCTCTCTCTCTTTCTCCTCTCTCTCTCTCTCTTTCTCCTCGTGTCCTCCATCGCAATCCAGCTACTTTGCCGCGCGACGGAGAGAGAGAGAAAGAGAGAAAGGAAGGGTGAGCGAGGAGAAAGAGAATGAGAAAGAGATTGATTGAGAGTGAGAGAGAAAGCGAGAGACAAAGAGAGAGGGAAGGAAAGAGAGAAAGCGAGAGAGAAAGAGAGGGAGAGAGGCAAGGGATAGAGAGAAAAGATAGAGAGAGAGACAGAAAGAAAAAAGAGAGAGAGAGCGAGAGAGAGGGAAAGAGAGGCTGAGAGAGATAGAGAGGGAGAGCGAGAAGGAGAGATAGAAAGAGACAGAGAGAGAAGGGAAAGGAGAGCGAGGGAACGAGAAGAGAGGGTAGAAGAATCCTTTCTCCTTGCAGCAGCAGGGAACGGGCGCTACAACTTCATCCACAGCAGCACGTCCTTCGTATTGTTGTCGGTGCTGACCTTGTCCTGCTCCCTCGCCCTCCTCCTAGTCACCTACAAGTACTCCCAACTCCGCTCGCAGACTCGCGCTAACTGAGGATTGGATTTTTTCCCAGATTAAAAATTTATAGCCATTATGTATTCCCCGCTTTATCAGATTGTTCACATCCATTTTGTTGACTTATTTCACCTTGTAATCTTGTTCGCAATCTCTTAGTTTGTAAAAGTGTTTGAACAGTGTCTTACATCCGATTTCTTAACAAACCTGTTTATGAAATGCATTCTTTTTTCCCTAATAGCGGTTGAAATATCATTGAATTTTCACTACTGACAATCCTAACACGTGAGAAACTGTGCTGTTAAAAAGATTAAAGCATCTGTCTGATGAAACCAGTGTTAGGTAAGAAATGAACAGGAAACCGTATTCTTTATCGAGTTGAGCGAAAGTATCTGTAGAAGAAAAAAAAATGAAATCTCTGCTTCCAATTGAATCAATACATTCTGTCGGAAGTCATCGTACAGTTTGAGAATGGATAAATGGGAAGAATACACGGCACAGGATCATTTTTTAGCGCTTATTAAACGAAAGAATATTTTTTGGTAATGTCTTGCCGAAAGAAAAGGGAAAGGTCACTCTCATTTGTTAGCAGCTGTACTGACGGATTTCTAATGCTAAATAGTATTTGAAGAATTAATCGCTTTGATTATCTTTCTTTGCCTGATAATGAAGATCGCGCGGAGTTGAATGAAAATATAATAAAGTTAATTTTAAACGCGCTGTCTCCAGAGTACAGAATAAATATTAGCAAGTGTATCTATATTTCGGCATTCCATGCACTTCTCATGATGGGAATTCGTGGAGTCTAAATTCTATGTTTTTAATGCTTCATTTATTACATTTGCAGGTGGGCGGCACACAACGGGAGACAGAAAGAAAGAATGAAAGAAAAGATAAGTGTGAGAGAGAGAGATGACGACTGAACGGGGAAAAAGTTCTTGCAAGTACAGGGAGACGAAATGTTTGGAAAATATTCGCTAGCTTAAAATAAGCGCTTTAAAATGTTGAAATCCAATATATTTTTTACACCTTTGCGATTATGAGACTGTTGAAAAGATTGAAAAGTCCTCGTGGATCGAGTGTCTCGCCTCAGGGCACGAGAGCAAGCATCTGCAACCGAGCTTCTCTAGCTTCCTCTCCGAATGTGGCGGTGTCCTACGTCCGAGGCCATCTCGTCCGTTGCCAGAATCCGAGTCTAGGAGAGATTCCGCCTGAGATACTATCTGCCTTCTGAGGTGCAGTCAGACGATTCATCGTGATTCCTCTGATTCCCCCTCACCTTCCTGCTGCCTGCCTTCTTCATTTCTGGAGCACAGAGGGGGTCGGCCGGAGTGCAATGACTCACGCCGAACGCCCATCCGTTCCTACCTTTGCTTTTATGAGTCAGAAACATGTTGCGGCTTCCCTGCACCTCTTTCACTCCACTTTTCTTTTGGTTGCTCGTCTAGTCATTACTCTCTCTCTCTCTTTCACTCTCTCTCTCTCTTTCTCTTTCTCTCCCTCTCTCTCTCTCTCTCTCTCTCTCTCTTTCTCTCTCTCATTCTCAACCCATCTCATTCCCATTTATCACTCGCCCTCTGCAGGGCATTTTCACCACTTGTTCATTTATATACATTTTACCTACTCTTCCTCCATTTTAAACTAAAAGCATTACCTTCCTTTTATCACTTGCCTCTCTGATTTCGAGCGGCATGTCTTGATGAGGTAAACTGTTTGTGTGCACAGTTGTGGTTATTTTATATCGTTGCTTAATTCTACCGTACTCCGCCAGAGTAGATCCCACCACGACGAAGATGGGCGAGCGCGGCTGCTGCTGGCGGATTACGGTATGTCTAAAGTTTCTTTTTATTTAAATAAATATTTTCTATGAATTCTCTTCCTTGCAGATTACCTTTTTTATTATTAAAAAAACAACTCATAAATCGTTATTCATGCCTTAAGCGATTAAATATTTAATAAATAAATAAATAAATTACTTAATTAATTAATTACTTAATTAATTGACTAATTAATTACTTAATTAAATTAGACCTGGGCATGCATAATGGCCGTCGTCTCGCTTCTGCTTCTGCTGCTCTCCGCTCTCATTGTTTACTTCTATCTGGCAGAACATAATGACGATTCGGCCACGCCACGAATCGTTGCGGTGTGCTTTGTGTCGTTGTGTTCTCTTTCATTTCTTTTTCTTTTCATGCGCCCTAATGATACACATGCACACATATATGCATGTATGTATATGTTCATGGCTATTGAATATTAAATTTTAAAAAAACTATAAATTAAGTAATAAAGCGACCAATCTATAGAATAAAGAGAGGAATTATGTTTGTATGCATTTACGCGAATCGGGACCCGATGTTGTGTCAGGGATAAGTCAACATTAGACGAGGGCCGGCGCCGGTGCGCCAGGGGCTGGGCCCCGAGCCTTCGGGACCGCCAAAGGCTGGGACCGGGCAGGAGCTGGCCGAGGCCTGATATAATAATACAACTTTATCTGCGCAGGTCGTAATCGCGTCCTTCTATGCTACGTCGTCCTTACTAGTCTTGGCGGGAGTTTCGAGGGGATCGCCGTCCCTTCTCACGCCTGCCATCTTCATGAGTGTACTACTATATTTCTCTTACTCTCTCTCTCTCCCACTTTCAATCTCTCGCCCACTTTTCTCTCTCTCTTTTCTCAATTTTTTTATCTCTTTTTTTTCCTCGTTCTCTCGTTCTCTCTCTCTGTCGCTCCATCTCCCTCTCTCTCTTTTTCTATCTTGCTCCCTCTTTCCGTCTCTCCCTCTCTCTCTTTATCTCTTTTTCTCTCTCTTTCTCCCTTTTCTCTCTTTCACTTTTCATTATTTCTCTCTCCGCATTTCTCTCTCTCTTTCTCTCCCACTCTCTCTTCCTCTCTCTCTCTGTTTCTATTTCTCTCCCCTTCTTTCTCTCTCTCTCTCTCTCTCTCTCTCTCTCTCTCTCTCTTTTCACCCTCTTGTCTCTCCGATCAGGCCGCTCTTCTCATACTTGCCGTTCTGGCCGTCTGCCACGAAACACACTGGATCATTAGCAATGATGCTATCGAAGAGCTTCACAAAGCATTGAGTGGACAGCAGAGAAGCAGAGAGGAGACGAGTTAGTGGAGAGAGAAAGAGAGAAAGAAGACAAATACAGAGAGAGAGAGAGAGAGAGAGGGAAAGAGAGATGATTAAATCTCTCTTTTTCAAAATTTTAAGAAGTCTTCGTTGAAGTTGTTAAATATATATATATATATATATATATATATATATATATTTGTATATGTATATACATATTTGTTTTAAAATAAAAAATAAAGAGGAATGAAAAAGCAAAGAATTCCCTCCGCTGGCAGTTCACGCGCTAACGCACGTGGCCGCGCTCTTGTTGGCCTTCCTGGTCGGCTGCTTCGCGGCGGGCGCGCTCGCTGTCTTCACGACTGCTTGCCATCGTCTCCGAATGGTTAGAGAAGCCGCGAAAATTCACGGTTCAATTCGCGCCTTTTTCCCCTGACATAAGGGTAAAAAGGCGCAAATTCAAACGTGGGTTTTCGGATTCTCTAAGGGCGAGAGGGAATGTGGGTATGGAGAGAGACGAAACAATTCAAGTAGATTACCTGCAGTTTACGATATACTTTGAGTAGACTATATTCATTTCTAATCGTTGAAGAAGAAAAAAAAACAGATTTTGCAGCTCCTTTAGTTGTTTATATTAATCAAGAAATCTAAGAGAAAGTATCAGTTACTATCTGTCTCCTTTCTTATGCAGGCTAATCGTTTCATCTTTAATTGGCCCAGTCGCGTAGCTTCGCAACGTTGAGCAGCTTACTTCATGTGCATTCTTTTATCGAACCAGGGACCTCCAGATTCCCAATCAAACACTTCCGCAATATAGACGACATGTATCAGTTGCGCGCTTTTCTACGGTATTTACCCTACTGCGGCTCCCTGCTTTGACGGTAGATACCGTAGCCGCGATCACAGGTTTTAAGGTTCCTGCCGCGAATATATTCCCAAATAGCAGTGTTGAAAGTATCAACTCGCTCTTCTTTGTAACTTTTGCTATATGTAGATTTGTATATATTTTTCCCACATATGTATGCACATGTACATACATATAAGATGTTTATCGAGTTTTTTCATGAATTTTTTTTTTCTTCAAAAACAATATGCATAGAATGCTTTACCAAATGATAATTATGACGTCATGGTTGAATTGTTAAAAAAATTACACATGCTAACAATTAGTGTGCCGGCAAGAGATCCCTCCCCTTGACACGCCCAACTTTTTCCACATTCGAATTTGTTTAGTGTCTCTAGTTCGGTCAGTCATTGACGCATTCAGTTACTCGCTGTTGACTCGCTATGGAATAAAAGTAGCATCTAACGGTATTCGGCGGATACAGCAAAGAAAGGAAAGGAAAGGTTCGGCGCGCAAAATTTTTGAGGTTCTCGACAAGAAGAGCTTGAGTACAGAAGCAGCTGCACAGATGTTTTTCGCCGGAGCACACTAAGGCGACAATGCGCTTGCTGATGAGAAATTCAAGCAAAGACTTCTTTATCTATTAAGCATTCTTTTGAAATGTCACAATGTCACAAAAATTGTAAAAAGTAAGGGCTTTTGTTTACGTTTTACAAATAATAATTTTTTTTTCGAATTAACACTTTTCAAAAAAAAAACACGCCCCTTCGCCATCTTGTATGCACTAGAACTTTCAGCCTTTCTCTTTCCTTCATTCATTCTGCATCTCTCTCTCTTTCTCTCTGTATCTCTCTCTTTCTCTCTGTATCTCTATCTTTCTCTCTGTATCTCTCTCTTTCTCTCTGTATCTCTATCCTCTCTCTAATTCAAACTGTCTCTTTCTCCACTCTCTGCTACTCTCAGTAGTCACTATAAATAGCCCCCTGGGCACCCCCCCCCCCCCCTCCCGCTCATTCTGAGAGGTCTCTGACAGTGCTCTGAATATATCGAGCTGATCCACGATGTCCTATCGACCGGGGAAGGAGAAGAATGGTGAATGATTATTAGCTCCGATTACGCGCGTAGAGTTTCAGGCGATAGAGATAATCGAGGTGACGAAACACTATCTCTTTCTCTCTTTCTCATTTTCTCTCGCTCTCTCTCTCACTCTTCCTCTCTCTCTCTCTCTCTCTCTCTCTCTCTCTCTCTCTGAATCTTCCTCTTTCTCTCTCTCCCTCTCTCTCTCTCTCTCTCTCTCTCTCTTCGCTCTCTATCCTCTAGTTGCTCACCACATTTTCTCTCTTCTTCCTCTCAATCTCGCCACACTGTGAGAGTCTTCAGTCAGTTCCTAAAGTGAAAAAAAGAAGAACCTCACAGTTCAGCGGCATTCTCTGAATAGTGTTCTTTAATTCATTAATTTTTTAATTTAAAAAAAAAATAAACATACATTTACATATTATATATTATGCATATGAATGCATTTACCGTATTTTCTCTATTAGTGCCCCTCCCTCTATTAGAACCCCCCCCCTCTAATAGTGCCCCCCTCTCGCAAGGGTATTGAAAAATAGTACCCCTCCCTCTAATAGAACCCCCCTCCAATAGTGCCCCCCCCTAATTGTCTAATAGAGACGTTTCTGGAATCCATGCTTAGGTATGGGATGCTCTTACCAATGAACTGATTGCAAATTCTTTCAAAATCTAAGGTAAAACTGATATTCCAGTGATGATTGCATTGAAGAAGAGCTATAATTCTTCTTTTTTGAGAATAAAGTGGTGTTATCAAACTTTTTGTCAATCACATTGAAAAATAGTACCCCTCCCTCTAATAGAACCCCCCTCCAATAGTGCCCCCCCTAATTGTCTAATAGATACGTTTCTGGAATCCATGCTTAGGTATGGGATGCTCTTACCAATGAACTGATTGCAAATTCATTCAAAATCTAAGGTAAAACTGATATTCCAGTGATGATTCCGTTGAAGAAGAGCTATAATTCTTCTTTTTTGAGAATAAAGTGGTGTTATCAAACTTTTGTCAATCACATTGAAAAATAGTACCCCTCCCTCTAATAGAACCCCCCCCCCCTTTAATAGTGCCCCCTTCTCGCAAGGGGAGTGAAAAATAGTACAACTCCCTCTAATAGAACCCCCCCCCCCTTTAATAGTGCCCCCCTCTCGCAAATGGATTGAAAAATAGTACCCCCGGGGGCACTAATAGAGAAAATACGGTATGTCGACTTTGCTGATAATGTCAAATCAAATTATATTAATTTGTTGGCTCTCTTTTCAGCGTTATCACACTTGGTGACATCCAATGCCGCTCTGAGCTTGAGATTCTGGGTGAATAAGAGACAGAAAGTAGAAGAGCTGAGTAGGAAGATTGGAAGATTTTGTGGTGTTACAGAGGGTGAACGTGAGAGAGGGGAAGAGAAAGAGTAGTCAGGAGGGAAGTAAGAGTGTAAGCGAGAGAAATAGAGCGAGAGGTCGAGAGAGAGAGCGAGTGAAAGAGAGAGAAAAAGAAAGAAAGAGAGATAGAAAGAGAGAAAGAGAGAGAGAGAAAGAGAGAGAGCGAGAGAGAGAGAGCGAGAGAAAGAAAGAAGAGATGAACTTCCACTGGGACTTCTGGATCATCTCCGCGATCTCGATCATCTCTTCCATGCTATACGCGCGCATTCTCATTGTAATCATACGCCAGCGAGAGAGCTCACTCTTCAAGTCATTCTTCTTTCGCATCACAGTGTCGCAGGCTAGAAGCTTATCCTTATTAGTCCTAATTAAGACTTTTCCTTAACCTTAATCAAGATTTATCCTTTGCCTTAAAGGAGCTGTTCACTGAATAATTAACATATGCTTTGTAAGGGATCCGCATGTATGTACATATGTATATCTCTTTCCTTATTAGTCCGTTTGTTCTTGTTGACTAACGCCGGGCTATCCTCTTTATAGTTTCTAGTCGTTAGGCCCCGCCCCTTACTCTCGCCTGTATTTAATCCCCCGGAGCTATGCATTAGGAGAGGGGATTTGCCTAGTCCAGTAAGAGTACGGGCCATTAATAGCTCCGTACTCCGGTTGCTCTCTCCAGATTCATTCTTCAGCGAGGCGAGAGTAAGGGGCGCGGCCTAACGACTAGAAACTATAAAGAGGATAGCCCGGCGTTAGTCAACAAGAACAAACGGAGTAAGGAAAGAGATATACATATGTACATACATGCGGATCCCTTACAGCTTTTATGAACTTGTAGCCATTCGCGTCTCTCTAAAACATACATCAAGAAAGTTTGAACCGTTTTTGTCCACTTGCTTCAAAGTTAAGTGCGCGCAAAATATGGCTCGGCCAATATTTTTTACTGTAGCTGTTAGCCACTCTCCTATTTCAAACGCTCTCTAACCAGCAGAAGGGCCAAATATTTGAGGGCGCGCGTTCAAAATGGTTCTACTCTACTACTGTAGAATGATTCAGTGCATGGTTCCTTTAATTACGACTTTTCCTAGCATTAAATAAGAATTACTTAGTCTTAATTAAGACATTCTTATCCTTAACCCTAGCCCTGTTAGATTGGACAAAATATAGATGTTTTATGATTTTGAAATTTAAATAATAATAATAATAATAATGATTATGATAGTGTTAATACTAATCAAAGTGATAATAATAATTATAATACTAACAATAATGCCTCAGGGTCTCCTCGACATTGCTTGGGGAGTTCATTATATCTTTGCGACGCTCATTCGTCTATCTCATCTCGCTCGGCCTATTGCGCTCAGGTTAGCATTTTAATAAGTCTTTTTTTAGTTTTTTTTTTAAATATTATTTGTTACTTAAATAATTGGAGACTCTCGATCTCTCAATTTATTCCTCTCTCGTTCTCTTACTCTCTTTCCCTCTAATTACGTCTCGCCATCTCCTCCTTCTCTCTCTCTCTCTCTCTCTCTCTCTCTCTCTCTTTCGCTCTTTTTCTCTCTCTCACTCTGTTTCTCTTTCTCATCTCTCTCTCTCTCTCTCTCTCTCTCTCTCTCTCTCTCTTTCTTCCTCTCCCTCCTTCTCTCTCTCTCTCCCGCTCTCCCTCTCTCCCTCAACTCTCCCTTTCCCCCTCCCCCTCTCTCTCTTTCACTCTATTTTTCTTTCACTCTGTTTCTCTTCTTCATCTCTCTCTCTCTCTCTCTCTCTCTCTCTTCCTCTCTTCCTCTCTCTCTCTGTCTCTCTCCTACTCCTCCTCTCTCTCTCTCTCTCTCTCTCTCTCTCTCTCTTTCCTTCCCTCCAGCCTCAACGGCACTGTCTACGTGGACTGGCTCTACGCCTACATCTACTACTTCTTCTACGGCCAAATGTTCGGCATCTTCCTCGTGACTCTCCATCGCACCGCGTCCGTCTGCTCGTGGAAGCGACTGAGAGCGGTAGGTTTAATTAGTTCATTTTTATTAATTAATTAATTAATAAGTTTCTTTTTTTAAATTAATATAATCATACATTTAAATCTCTCTAATACTATTAATTTTTTCTATCACATATAAATCTTTTATTTTGCTTAAAAAGTAAAACAACAACATTTTCACACCAAAATTTATAACAAAATGTAAAGTACTTCTTTCTTCTTCCATATTTAAAATTTACAGTAACTAATTAATTAATTAATTAGTTGCTGTAAATTAATTATGATTTCTCTGTCACTTTCCAGTGGCTCAACCAATGCTCTCGACGTAAGCTAATGGCGACGCACTTTTGTGTGCCGCTCCCGTTCGCCTTCATCATTCTCTTCTTCCAGCCGAACACACTGTTCGGTTTTTGGTGGACTACCGTAATGCCTTTTCTTTCCTGATCATTGAAAAGGGCGCGAATTCAAAAATTATGGCTTTTCCTATTGTGTTTATTCAAAATTGCATTAATGCAAGAAGTAGCGCATCTTGTTCTTGTTAATTTCGTTCGCTCACGTTCACTCTCCCTCTCCCTTGAATCTCATGCAAAAGGCGCGAATTCAAACGTTACTTCTTTACAGGAGGCGAAAACTCAAATTTTACGCTATAAAGATCCTTTAAGGCAATTGTAGTTGTCCTCTCTCTCTCTCTCTCTCTCTCTCTCTCTCTCTCAGATTTCTCGTGAACGACCACAAGGATCGATTATGGTTTTTCCTATAGTGCTTATTCATTCACTCACTCTCCCTCTCCCTTGTATCTCAGGCAAAATGGCGCGAATTCAAACGTAGTTATTTAAGGCAATACTTGTCCTCTCTCTCAGATTCCTCGTGAACGAACACCAGGATCGCCTCTATCACGTCGTCGATAAGGACGCCGCAGCGGTTTCCTTCTTTTCATTCTTTTTTTTGCCAATTAAAAACATGATTAATTATAATCACTTTAAACGAGTCCAACTTTTCTAACGAATCTCGCCATTATTTTGTATTTCCATATTTCTCTCTCGCTCTCTGCTCTCTCTGCCCTTTCTCTCTCTCTCCATATCTAGTTTTCTTTCGCTTCCTCTTTTAATGCTCTCTTTCATTCTTTCTCTCTCTACCTCTTTCTCTTGCTCTCTGATTTCTCCCACTCTTTCGTTCTCTTTCGTCCTCTCTCTATCTCTATCTGCTCTCTCATACTCTCTATCTCTCTCTTTCCTCTTTCTCAATCTCTCCATCGTCTCTCTTTGTTTTCTCTTACTCGCTCTTTCTCTTTCTCTCTCTCTCTCTCTCTCTCTCTCTCTCTCTCTTTCTCTCTCTCTCAGCTCAACGCCCTCCTCGCCGCGTGTCTCTCTGCGTTCGCCATGGTCTTCTGCACCGTCTGCTACGCGCTCGTCTTTCGCCGTCTCCGTCGTGCGCCCAAGCTGCGCGGTCGAAGGTTCGCATTTTAATTAATTAATTAATTAATTGATTAATTAATTAATTAAATAACATCAAAGGTGATATGATTTACTCTTTATTATTTTACTTCGTATTTTTTTTACGCTTAAAGGAAGTATCTTCTTGACCACTTAGCACCCCATTTTTACCAAGGGATGAGAGACACAGACGTTAGAGAAAAGCGAGACAGTGAATGAAGTAGAGAGAGGTTAGATACACATACGTTTCAAATTTGAAATTTTGTAGCGGCCGCTAAGAAAGGCTCATCCAGTTGAGAGTTTTGCACAGTTTGAAACGTAATTCTATCAGATACGGTTTTCTTTCGTCGGATACTTCCTTTAAAACTTCTCGCTTTAGCCCTCGAATCGAGGATAAAAGCATAATAATAATAGAGAGGGTATCGACTTTAAAAAAAAACAAAGAAATTATATTTATTTATTTTAAAATAAAGAAAAAAAATTTAACCTTGACGTATGTACATATACATATGTATACGTGAAGATTCCTTAGCTGTAGTAAAAAAGAAAAGAAGAAGAAGAAGAAAAAAACGCTCTCCTTCTCTGTTAAGCTCGTCCGGCGGCCTTCTCCGTCGGCGACGTCGCGAGCTGCCCGTGTTGCTCATTTCATTCGCGCTCTTCTGCTCGCTCTTCATGGACTGCGTCTTTTATATCTCGGCGTACATCTTCTCGGAGAATGTCAGAAGAAAGAGAAATAGAATTAGAGAGAGAGAGATACTGCAGAGAGAAAGAGAAAAAGAGAGAGAGAGTGAGAGACAGCAGGGAAAAAGACAGAGAGAGAGAGAGAGACAGCAGATAGAAAGATAGAGAGAGAAATCTAGAGAGAGAGAAAGATAGACAGAGAGCCAGAGAGAGAAATTTAAAGAGGGAGAGAGACAGCAGAGAGATAGCGAGAGAGAGCTGAGAGAGAGAGAAACTAGAGAGAGAGAGAGAGAGAGAGAGAGAGATAGGGAGAGTGTTTATCTACAGCAAGAAGCCATGCAACGAGTGCGTCTCTTCTACCCGTACGCCTCGATGGCGGTCGCGTACACGAATCCATGGCTGCTCATGATCACGTCACCGCAGACGAGGCGACAAGTTCTCGGGTCTCTCCCGATTTTTTTCCCAGTTTTTTTTTACTTGACATATTCCTTTTTTAATTTTTGTTGCAACACTACCGCCCTTTTTAATCAATTATAAATGATAAAATAAACCTATTGCAAATATTTACACTTAGTTATGGCTTTGCGATATTCTCTATTTTTTTATTATTTTATATTTAGTTAGTATATAACCTACCGTACCCTGATTACCGTACACTTCGAAGATTGTCGCTTCAGGACCCCTTCGCGGCTGGACGTCCAAACACAACAGCAGCAGGCTTCTGTTGTTCTCTTGCGCGCCTCTCGCCGCCGTCTCGAGTCTGCTACCGTGTTGCCCACCTCTACGCTCTCCCCTGTGCTCCTCCCTGCCTCTGCCTCGCTCAATGCTCTCCCCTCTTCTCCCTCTGCGTCGCCCAGTCAACCCTCTGCCTCACCCAGTCAATCGCCAGCAATCAGCTAATTATTAATGTTATATATATATATATATATATATATATATATGAAATAAAAGGCTGTAAAATATTGATTACTGTATAAATTTATGAAATTTAAAAAAATAACAGAAAAAAAATTCGACAAAATTCCCACTGTTTTTGCTCACGCAGTCGCTTTGCATATATTTACAGCCATTTTATTTTAAATAAGATCAAACAGAGAGGTCACTGGTACAGAGTATCGACGAAGTCTCACGATCAGAGTTCAACGTTCTAAGTTCAAAGATCAAAGATCAAAGCTTATGGAGATCGTAAACGGGAATCAGTATTCACAGAATGGTTAGGAAAATAAATATGCAAAAAAAAAACTTTACAGGGTCTGCTCAACAGACGCGCTACGTTTCACATATTACAGGAAGTAATAATAACAAAACAATTTCCAGTGCTTGTTTGACAATCAATTGATTCTCGGACATTAACGTAACACCAACAAAGTAACAAATAACATTTGACGAGTCTTGACCACAATTCAAATCTCATCTCTCATCCTTGTTCACACTCGCCCCCTCCTCATCGTCTTCTTCCGATTCCGAGACGATTACTCGGCGCGCGGGCACGACGCGACGCGGTCGCGTCGCGGTTGAGGGGGCGACGCGGTCGTGTTGCGGTCGTCCACCACGACGGGCGACAGAGTGCGGCGTGCCTCTGACGTCGGCGGCAGTCGGGCGCCGTCCACCACGGCGGGTCAGCTCGGACTTCTGTGGAAAAAGAAAAGGTAGAGATTAATGGGGAATGGTAGCAAGATTCATCCAATAAAAATTATTTTATGTTACATCAAATTTTAATTATAAAAACGTAAAAGATGTTAAAAAAACAAATTGACTAATAAGACTCTTAATGACCAATTAGGGAGGGATTAGTCTAAACGGTACGCTATTTAAGAAAAATAAGAAAAAATAATAAATAGTCAAATTTATGATTTTTTAAATTTATATTTAGTACCTGGCAGTCAGCGACCGTATTACGTAATTTATTAAAGATGAAAGGACAAAATATTCTTAGATAATTAATCAATTAATTTAAGTTAAATATAAAACGTAAATCTAACCTGGTACTGCGCCACTTTCTCTTCGACTTCCTGCGCGACTCTCCCAGCATTATGCAGCTTCTCCAGCTTCTTCAGGAAGTCGTTGACGTCATGCTAAAGGAAAGCGACGAGTATTTTATAATTAAAGTAATATATTAGAGTAATTCTGAAATATAAATAGCATAACTAAATTATTAATCGTTATAATTAATATAAAATATATCAAAATATGAATTGTTTAAGAAATATAATTCGCGTAACTGAATTTATATTCGTTAAACATAATTAGCTTAACTCAATTTATTATATTCATAATTAATAATAACCTGTAAAAGTATATGTACTATTTCTAAAATACAGTCAGCATAACTAAATTTATAACTAATTATAACTAGATGTATTATTTTAATTCGATCAAAAATTGAAATTTTTTAAACCGTAATCTCCGAGTTGTGTCCGCGGTCTTCTTTCGCGAAGGGAGTCAAGAGACGGAAGAGATCCTCATAGACTCTCTCGTCCGCAAGGAACTGCTTGTAGCAATCGAGGCAATCCACCAGCTGAAATGCAAGGATGAAAAAAAGTATGACGCCTTTAATTATAGTTACAAACTCTGCTAAACAGTGCAAATAAACAAAAATATGAAATTAAATGGATAAGTATATATTTAGTAATATAAAAACAACACAACTACGGATATAACCGTACAAATGAATGGATAAAACGATAAGTAACAAAAGAAACAAACCTTGTGGAAGGAGCGAATGTTGAGATGCAGCATAGACAAGCAGTGCGAATAGTATGCAGGCAGGTCGGGATGTCGCGAAATCACACGTGGGCTATAATTTTTTTTTAATTTAATTATTTATTGACATCAAATTAAATTAAATGCGACGACACTTGAAAAAGTAGTAATCGAAGAAATTATAAAGAATATAGATTTAAGTATTCTTCTGCAGGAAAACAAAAAACATTTCAAACGATATTCTTGAAAAGAACAATAGAATTAAATTAAATATATGTGCATAAGAAGAATGATTTTTTAAGCCATGAAAGTAAAAAGTAAAAAGTAAAAAGAAGAAAAAAAGGAGGCACTTCTTCGCAGTTTCGAATCTCTTGCACAGCTTCTCCACCAGTGACTGCATGTTTGTGCTGTCTTTGCGCTCGCGTAGAAGAGAGAGGAAGTTTCTGGAACAGGGAATAAAAGGGTTGCCGGAATCCGGCGACCTAGTCTGTTTCGGAAGCCCCTAAATTGACCAGTCTGTTTTTTGAAGAAATTTTTTTTATTTGCAGGTATGCAGAAGGCGGAAGACGGAAGGAGG
Source organism: Allodiplogaster sudhausi (assembly GCA_945643635.1). Taxonomy (NCBI): domain Eukaryota; kingdom Metazoa; phylum Nematoda; class Chromadorea; order Rhabditida; family Diplogasteridae; genus Allodiplogaster; species Allodiplogaster sudhausi. The sequence continues at coordinate 418,596 of CALZFC010000132.1, forward strand.
AGCAGGAGAAGAGAGAACGAGAAAGAGCGCTTGCCTTCTCCCCATTCATTTTCTATGAATAAAGAGTTGGCGCCCCTTTTCCATTTCAAATTGAAAGTTTACATATTTTTCTTACCGTATTCTGTTCATTTTGTTCATGATTGTGTCAAAGAGATTGTGCCTCCTCCTCCTCCTCTCACTCTCTCTCGTCTCTCTCTCCATCCTACTCCTCTCTCTCTATCTCTCTTCCTCTCTCTCTCTGTCTCTCTCCTACTCCTCCTCTCTCTCTCTCTCTCTCTCTCTCTCTCTCTCTCTCTCTCTTTCCTTCCCTCCAGCCTCAACGGCACTGTCTACGTGGACTGGCTCTACGCCTACATCTACTACTTCTTCTACGGCCAAATGTTCGGCATCTTCCTCGTGACTCTCCATCGCACCGCGTCCGTCTGCTCGTGGAAGCGACTGAGAGCGGTAGGTTTAATTAGTTCATTTTTATTAATTAATTAATTAATAAGTTTCTTTTTTTAAATTAATATAATCATACATTTAAATCTCTCTAATACTATTAATTTTTTCTATCACATATAAATCTTTTATTTTGCTTAAAAAGTAAAACAACAACATTTTCACACCAAAATTTATAACAAAATGTAAAGTACTTCTTTCTTCTTCCATATTTAAAATTTACAGTAACTAATTAATTAATTAATTAGTTGCTGTAAATTAATTATGATTTCTCTGTCACTTTCCAGTGGCTCAACCAATGCTCTCGACGTAAGCTAATGGCGACGCACTTTTGTGTGCCGCTCCCGTTCGCCTTCATCATTCTCTTCTTCCAGCCGAACACACTGTTCGGTTTTTGGTGGACTACCGTAATGCCTTTTCTTTCCTGATCATTGAAAAGGGCGCGAATTCAAAAATTATGGCTTTTCCTATTGTGTTTATTCAAAATTGCATTAATGCAAGAAGTAGCGCATCTTGTTCTTGTTAATTTCGTTCGCTCACGTTCACTCTCCCTCTCCCTTGAATCTCATGCAAAAGGCGCGAATTCAAACGTTACTTCTTTACAGGAGGCGAAAACTCAAATTTTACGCTATAAAGATCCTTTAAGGCAATTGTAGTTGTCCTCTCTCTCTCTCTCTCTCTCTCTCTCTCTCTCTCAGATTTCTCGTGAACGACCACAAGGATCGATTATGGTTTTTCCTATAGTGCTTATTCATTCACTCACTCTCCCTCTCCCTTGTATCTCAGGCAAAATGGCGCGAATTCAAACGTAGTTATTTAAGGCAATACTTGTCCTCTCTCTCAGATTCCTCGTGAACGAACACCAGGATCGCCTCTATCACGTCGTCGATAAGGACGCCGCAGCGGTTTCCTTCTTTTCATTCTTTTTTTTGCCAATTAAAAACATGATTAATTATAATCACTTTAAACGAGTCCAACTTTTCTAACGAATCTCGCCATTATTTTGTATTTCCATATTTCTCTCTCGCTCTCTGCTCTCTCTGCCCTTTCTCTCTCTCTCCATATCTAGTTTTCTTTCGCTTCCTCTTTTAATGCTCTCTTTCATTCTTTCTCTCTCTACCTCTTTCTCTTGCTCTCTGATTTCTCCCACTCTTTCGTTCTCTTTCGTCCTCTCTCTATCTCTATCTGCTCTCTCATACTCTCTATCTCTCTCTTTCCTCTTTCTCAATCTCTCCATCGTCTCTCTTTGTTTTCTCTTACTCGCTCTTTCTCTTTCTCTCTCTCTCTCTCTCTCTCTCTCTTTCTCTCTCTCTCAGCTCAACGCCCTCCTCGCCGCGTGTCTCTCTGCGTTCGCCATGGTCTTCTGCACCGTCTGCTACGCGCTCGTCTTTCGCCGTCTCCGTCGTGCGCCCAAGCTGCGCGGTCGAAGGTTCGCATTTTAATTAATTAATTAATTAATTGATTAATTAATTAATTAAATAACATCAAAGGTGATATGATTTACTCTTTATTATTTTACTTCGTATTTTTTTTACGCTTAAAGGAAGTATCTTCTTGACCACTTAGCACCCCATTTTTACCAAGGGATGAGAGACACAGACGTTAGAGAAAAGCGAGACAGTGAATGAAGTAGAGAGAGGTTAGATACACATACGTTTCAAATTTGAAATTTTGTAGCGGCCGCTAAGAAAGGCTCATCCAGTTGAGAGTTTTGCACAGTTTGAAACGTAATTCTATCAGATACGGTTTTCTTTCGTCGGATACTTCCTTTAAAACTTCTCGCTTTAGCCCTCGAATCGAGGATAAAAGCATAATAATAATAGAGAGGGTATCGACTTTAAAAAAAAACAAAGAAATTATATTTATTTATTTTAAAATAAAGAAAAAAAATTTAACCTTGACGTATGTACATATACATATGTATACGTGAAGATTCCTTAGCTGTAGTAAAAAAGAAAAGAAGAAGAAGAAGAAAAAAACGCTCTCCTTCTCTGTTAAGCTCGTCCGGCGGCCTTCTCCGTCGGCGACGTCGCGAGCTGCCCGTGTTGCTCATTTCATTCGCGCTCTTCTGCTCGCTCTTCATGGACTGCGTCTTTTATATCTCGGCGTACATCTTCTCGGAGAATGTCAGAAGAAAGAGAAATAGAATTAGAGAGAGAGAGATACTGCAGAGAGAAAGAGAAAAAGAGAGAGAGAGTGAGAGACAGCAGGGAAAAAGACAGAGAGAGAGAGAGAGAGACAGCAGATAGAAAGATAGAGAGAGAAATCTAGAGAGAGAGAAAGATAGACAGAGAGCCAGAGAGAGAAATTTAAAGAGGGAGAGAGACAGCAGAGAGATAGCGAGAGAGAGCTGAGAGAGAGAGAAACTAGAGAGAGAGAGAGAGAGAGAGAGAGATAGGGAGAGTGTTTATCTACAGCAAGAAGCCATGCAACGAGTGCGTCTCTTCTACCCGTACGCCTCGATGGCGGTCGCGTACACGAATCCATGGCTGCTCATGATCACGTCACCGCAGACGAGGCGACAAGTTCTCGGGTCTCTCCCGATTTTTTTCCCAGTTTTTTTTTACTTGACATATTCCTTTTTTAATTTTTGTTGCAACACTACCGCCCTTTTTAATCAATTATAAATGATAAAATAAACCTATTGCAAATATTTACACTTAGTTATGGCTTTGCGATATTCTCTATTTTTTTATTATTTTATATTTAGTTAGTATATAACCTACCGTACCCTGATTACCGTACACTTCGAAGATTGTCGCTTCAGGACCCCTTCGCGGCTGGACGTCCAAACACAACAGCAGCAGGCTTCTGTTGTTCTCTTGCGCGCCTCTCGCCGCCGTCTCGAGTCTGCTACCGTGTTGCCCACCTCTACGCTCTCCCCTGTGCTCCTCCCTGCCTCTGCCTCGCTCAATGCTCTCCCCTCTTCTCCCTCTGCGTCGCCCAGTCAACCCTCTGCCTCACCCAGTCAATCGCCAGCAATCAGCTAATTATTAATGTTATATATATATATATATATATATATATGAAATAAAAGGCTGTAAAATATTGATTACTGTATAAATTTATGAAATTTAAAAAAATAACAGAAAAAAAATTCGACAAAATTCCCACTGTTTTTGCTCACGCAGTCGCTTTGCATATATTTACAGCCATTTTATTTTAAATAAGATCAAACAGAGAGGTCACTGGTACAGAGTATCGACGAAGTCTCACGATCAGAGTTCAACGTTCTAAGTTCAAAGATCAAAGATCAAAGCTTATGGAGATCGTAAACGGGAATCAGTATTCACAGAATGGTTAGGAAAATAAATATGCAAAAAAAAAACTTTACAGGGTCTGCTCAACAGACGCGCTACGTTTCACATATTACAGGAAGTAATAATAACAAAACAATTTCCAGTGCTTGTTTGACAATCAATTGATTCTCGGACATTAACGTAACACCAACAAAGTAACAAATAACATTTGACGAGTCTTGACCACAATTCAAATCTCATCTCTCATCCTTGTTCACACTCGCCCCCTCCTCATCGTCTTCTTCCGATTCCGAGACGATTACTCGGCGCGCGGGCACGACGCGACGCGGTCGCGTCGCGGTTGAGGGGGCGACGCGGTCGTGTTGCGGTCGTCCACCACGACGGGCGACAGAGTGCGGCGTGCCTCTGACGTCGGCGGCAGTCGGGCGCCGTCCACCACGGCGGGTCAGCTCGGACTTCTGTGGAAAAAGAAAAGGTAGAGATTAATGGGGAATGGTAGCAAGATTCATCCAATAAAAATTATTTTATGTTACATCAAATTTTAATTATAAAAACGTAAAAGATGTTAAAAAAACAAATTGACTAATAAGACTCTTAATGACCAATTAGGGAGGGATTAGTCTAAACGGTACGCTATTTAAGAAAAATAAGAAAAAATAATAAATAGTCAAATTTATGATTTTTTAAATTTATATTTAGTACCTGGCAGTCAGCGACCGTATTACGTAATTTATTAAAGATGAAAGGACAAAATATTCTTAGATAATTAATCAATTAATTTAAGTTAAATATAAAACGTAAATCTAACCTGGTACTGCGCCACTTTCTCTTCGACTTCCTGCGCGACTCTCCCAGCATTATGCAGCTTCTCCAGCTTCTTCAGGAAGTCGTTGACGTCATGCTAAAGGAAAGCGACGAGTATTTTATAATTAAAGTAATATATTAGAGTAATTCTGAAATATAAATAGCATAACTAAATTATTAATCGTTATAATTAATATAAAATATATCAAAATATGAATTGTTTAAGAAATATAATTCGCGTAACTGAATTTATATTCGTTAAACATAATTAGCTTAACTCAATTTATTATATTCATAATTAATAATAACCTGTAAAAGTATATGTACTATTTCTAAAATACAGTCAGCATAACTAAATTTATAACTAATTATAACTAGATGTATTATTTTAATTCGATCAAAAATTGAAATTTTTTAAACCGTAATCTCCGAGTTGTGTCCGCGGTCTTCTTTCGCGAAGGGAGTCAAGAGACGGAAGAGATCCTCATAGACTCTCTCGTCCGCAAGGAACTGCTTGTAGCAATCGAGGCAATCCACCAGCTGAAATGCAAGGATGAAAAAAAGTATAACGCCTTTAATTATAGTTACAAACTCTGCTAAACAGTGCAAATAAACAAAAATATGAAATTAAATGGATAAGTATATATTTAGTAATATAAAAACAACACAACTACGGATATAACCGTACAAATGAATGGATAAAACGATAAGTAACAAAAGAAACAAACCTTGTGGAAGGAGCGAATGTTGAGATGCAGCATAGACAAGCAGTGCGAATAGTATGCAGGCAGGTCGGGATGTCGCGAAATCACACGTGGGCTATAATTTTTTTTTAATTTAATTATTTATTGACATCAAATTAAATTAAATGCGACGACACTTGAAAAAGTAGTAATCGAAGAAATTATAAAGAATATAGATTTAAGTATTCTTCTGCAGGAAAACAAAAAACATTTCAAACGATATTCTTGAAAAGAACAATAGAATTAAATTAAATATATGTGCATAAGAAGAATGATTTTTTAAGCCATGAAAGTAAAAAGTAAAAAGTAAAAAGAAGAAAAAAAGGAGGCACTTCTTCGCAGTTTCGAATCTCTTGCACAGCTTCTCCACCAGTGACTGCATGTTTGTGCTGTCTTTGCGCTCGCGTAGAAGAGAGAGGAAGTTTCTGGAACAGGGAATAAAAGGGTTGCCGGAATCCGGCGACCTAGTCTGTTTCGGAAGCCCCTAAATTGACCAGTCTGTTTTTTGAAGAAATTTTTTTTATTTGCAGGTATGCAGAAGGCGGAAGACGGAAGGAGGAGCAGGAGAAGAGAGAACGAGAAAGAGCGCTTGCCTTCTCCCCATTCATTTTCTATGAATAAAGAGTTGGCGCCCCTTTTCCATTTCAAATTGAAAGTTTACATATTTTTCTTACCGTATTCTGTTCATTTTGTTCATGATTGTGTCAAAGAGATTGTGCCTCCTCCTCCTCCTCTCACTCTCTCTCGTCTCTCTCTCCATCCTACTCCTCTCTCTCTATCTCTCTTCCTCTCTCTCTCTGTCTCTCTCCTACTCCTCCTCTCTCTCTCTCTCTCTCTCTCTCTCTCTCTCTCTTTCCTTCCCTCCAGCCTCAACGGCACTGTCTACGTGGACTGGCTCTACGCCTACATCTACTACTTCTTCTACGGCCAAATGTTCGGCATCTTCCTCGTGACTCTCCATCGCACCGCGTCCGTCTGCTCGTGGAAGCGACTGAGAGCGGTAGGTTTAATTAGTTCATTTTTATTAATTAATTAATTAATAAGTTTCTTTTTTTAAATTAATATAATCATACATTTAAATCTCTCTAATACTATTAATTTTTTCTATCACATATAAATCTTTTATTTTGCTTAAAAAGTAAAACAACAACATTTTCACACCAAAATTTATAACAAAATGTAAAGTACTTCTTTCTTCTTCCATATTTAAAATTTACAGTAACTAATTAATTAATTAATTAGTTGCTGTAAATTAATTATGATTTCTCTGTCACTTTCCAGTGGCTCAACCAATGCTCTCGACGTAAGCTAATGGCGACGCACTTTTGTGTGCCGCTCCCGTTCGCCTTCATCATTCTCTTCTTCCAGCCGAACACACTGTTCGGTTTTTGGTGGACTACCGTAATGCCTTTTCTTTCCTGATCATTGAAAAGGGCGCGAATTCAAAAATTATGGCTTTTCCTATTGTGTTTATTCAAAATTGCATTAATGCAAGAAGTAGCGCATCTTGTTCTTGTTAATTTCGTTCGCTCACGTTCACTCTCCCTCTCCCTTGAATCTCATGCAAAAGGCGCGAATTCAAACGTTACTTCTTTACAGGAGGCGAAAACTCAAATTTTACGCTATAAAGATCCTTTAAGGCAATTGTAGTTGTCCTCTCTCTCTCTCTCTCTCTCTCTCTCTCTCTCTCTCAGATTTCTCGTGAACGACCACAAGGATCGATTATGGTTTTTCCTATAGTGCTTATTCATTCACTCACTCTCCCTCTCCCTTGTATCTCAGGCAAAATGGCGCGAATTCAAACGTAGTTATTTAAGGCAATACTTGTCCTCTCTCTCAGATTCCTCGTGAACGAACACCAGGATCGCCTCTATCACGTCGTCGATAAGGACGCCGCAGCGGTTTCCTTCTTTTCATTCTTTTTTTTGCCAATTAAAAACATGATTAATTATAATCACTTTAAACGAGTCCAACTTTTCTAACGAATCTCGCCATTATTTTGTATTTCCATATTTCTCTCTCGCTCTCTGCTCTCTCTGCCCTTTCTCTCTCTCTCCATATCTAGTTTTCTTTCGCTTCCTCTTTTAATGCTCTCTTTCATTCTTTCTCTCTCTACCTCTTTCTCTTGCTCTCTGATTTCTCCCACTCTTTCGTTCTCTTTCGTCCTCTCTCTATCTCTATCTGCTCTCTCATACTCTCTATCTCTCTCTTTCCTCTTTCTCAATCTCTCCATCGTCTCTCTTTGTTTTCTCTTACTCGCTCTTTCTCTTTCTCTCTCTCTCTCTCTCTCTCTCTCTCTCTTTCTCTCTCTCTCTCAGCTCAACGCCCTCCTCGCCGCGTGTCTCTCTGCGTTCGCCATGGTCTTCTGCACCGTCTGCTACGCGCTCGTCTTTCGCCGTCTCCGTCGTGCGCCCAAGCTGCGCGGTCGAAGGTTCGCATTTTAATTAATTAATTAATTAATTGATTAATTAATTAATTAAATAACATCAAAGGTGATATGATTTACTCTTTATTATTTTACTTCGTATTTTTTTTACGCTTAAAGGAAGTATCTTCTTGACCACTTAGCACCCCATTTTTACCAAGGGATGAGAGACACAGACGTTAGAGAAAAGCGAGACAGTGAATGAAGTAGAGAGAGGTTAGATACACATACGTTTCAAATTTGAAATTTTGTAGCGGCCGCTAAGAAAGGCTCATCCAGTTGAGAGTTTTGCACAGTTTGAAACGTAATTCTATCAGATACGGTTTTCTTTCGTCGGATACTTCCTTTAAAACTTCTCGCTTTAGCCCTCGAATCGAGGATAAAAGCATAATAATAATAGAGAGGGTATCGACTTTAAAAAAAAACAAAGAAATTATATTTATTTATTTTAAAATAAAGAAAAAAAATTTAACCTTGACGTATGTACATATACATATGTATACGTGAAGATTCCTTAGCTGTAGTAAAAAAGAAAAGAAGAAGAAGAAGAAAAAAACGCTCTCCTTCTCTGTTAAGCTCGTCCGGCGGCCTTCTCCGTCGGCGACGTCGCGAGCTGCCCGTGTTGCTCATTTCATTCGCGCTCTTCTGCTCGCTCTTCATGGACTGCGTCTTTTATATCTCGGCGTACATCTTCTCGGAGAATGTCAGAAGAAAGAGAAATAGAATTAGAGAGAGAGAGATACTGCAGAGAGAAAGAGAAAAAGAGAGAGAGAGTGAGAGACAGCAGGGAAAAAGACAGAGAGAGAGAGAGAGACAGCAGATAGAAAGATAGAGAGAGAAATCTAGAGAGAGAGAAAGATAGACAGAGAGCCAGAGAGAGAAATTTAAAGAGGGAGAGAGACAGCAGAGAGATAGCGAGAGAGAGCTGAGAGAGAGAGAAACTAGAGAGAGAGAGAGAGAGAGAGAGAGAGATAGGGAGAGTGTTTATCTACAGCAAGAAGCCATGCAACGAGTGCGTCTCTTCTACCCGTACGCCTCGATGGCGGTCGCGTACACGAATCCATGGCTGCTCATGATCACGTCACCGCAGACGAGGCGACAAGTTCTCGGGTCTCTCCCGATTTTTTTCCCAGTTTTTTTTTACTTGACATATTCCTTTTTTAATTTTTGTTGCAACACTACCGCCCTTTTTAATCAATTATAAATGATAAAATAAACCTATTGCAAATATTTACACTTAGTTATGGCTTTGCGATATTCTCTATTTTTTTATTATTTTATATTTAGTTAGTATATAACCTACCGTACCCTGATTACCGTACACTTCGAAGATTGTCGCTTCAGGACCCCTTCGCGGCTGGACGTCCAAACACAACAGCAGCAGGCTTCTGTTGTTCTCTTGCGCGCCTCTCGCCGCCGTCTCGAGTCTGCTACCGTGTTGCCCACCTCTACGCTCTCCCCTGTGCTCCTCCCTGCCTCTGCCTCGCTCAATGCTCTCCCCTCTTCTCCCTCTGCGTCGCCCAGTCAACCCTCTGCCTCACCCAGTCAATCGCCAGCAATCAGCTAATTATTAATGTTATATATATATATATATATATATATATGAAATAAAAGGCTGTAAAATATTGATTACTGTATAAATTTATGAAATTTAAAAAAATAACAGAAAAAAAATTCGACAAAATTCCCACTGTTTTTGCTCACGCAGTCGCTTTGCATATATTTACAGCCATTTTATTTTAAATAAGATCAAACAGAGAGGTCACTGGTACAGAGTATCGACGAAGTCTCACGATCAGAGTTCAACGTTCTAAGTTCAAAGATCAAAGATCAAAGCTTATGGAGATCGTAAACGGGAATCAGTATTCACAGAATGGTTAGGAAAATAAATATGCAAAAAAAAACTTTACAGGGTCTGCTCAACAGACGCGCTACGTTTCACATATTACAGGAAGTAATAATAACAAAACAATTTCCAGTGCTTGTTTGACAATCAATTGATTCTCGGACATTAACGTAACACCAACAAAGTAACAAATAACATTTGACGAGTCTTGACCACAATTCAAATCTCATCTCTCATCCTTGTTCACACTCGCCCCCTCCTCATCGTCTTCTTCCGATTCCGAGACGATTACTCGGCGCGCGGGCACGACGCGACGCGGTCGCGTCGCGGTTGAGGGGGCGACGCGGTCGTGTTGCGGTCGTCCACCACGACGGGCGACAGAGTGCGGCGTGCCTCTGACGTCGGCGGCAGTCGGGCGCCGTCCACCACGGCGGGTCAGCTCGGACTTCTGTGGAAAAAGAAAAGGTAGAGATTAATGGGGAATGGTAGCAAGATTCATCCAATAAAAATTATTTTATGTTACATCAAATTTTAATTATAAAAACGTAAAAGATGTTAAAAAAACAAATTGACTAATAAGACTCTTAATGACCAATTAGGGAGGGATTAGTCTAAACGGTACGCTATTTAAGAAAAATAAGAAAAAATAATAAATAGTCAAATTTATGATTTTTTAAATTTATATTTAGTACCTGGCAGTCAGCGACCGTATTACGTAATTTATTAAAGATGAAAGGACAAAATATTCTTAGATAATTAATCAATTAATTTAAGTTAAATATAAAACGTAAATCTAACCTGGTACTGCGCCACTTTCTCTTCGACTTCCTGCGCGACTCTCCCAGCATTATGCAGCTTCTCCAGCTTCTTCAGGAAGTCGTTGACGTCATGCTAAAGGAAAGCGACGAGTATTTTATAATTAAAGTAATATATTAGAGTAATTCTGAAATATAAATAGCATAACTAAATTATTAATCGTTATAATTAATATAAAATATATCAAAATATGAATTGTTTAAGAAATATAATTCGCGTAACTGAATTTATATTCGTTAAACATAATTAGCTTAACTCAATTTATTATATTCATAATTAATAATAACCTGTAAAAGTATATGTACTATTTCTAAAATACAGTCAGCATAACTAAATTTATAACTAATTATAACTAGATGTATTATTTTAATTCGATCAAAAATTGAAATTTTTTAAACCGTAATCTCCGAGTTGTGTCCGCGGTCTTCTTTCGCGAAGGGAGTCAAGAGACGGAAGAGATCCTCATAGACTCTCTCGTCCGCAAGGAACTGCTTGTAGCAATCGAGGCAATCCACCAGCTGAAATGCAAGGATGAAAAAAAGTATAACGCCTTTAATTATAGTTACAAACTCTGCTAAACAGTGCAAATAAACAAAAATATGAAATTAAATGGATAAGTATATATTTAGTAATATAAAAACAACACAACTACGGATATAACCGTACAAATGAATGGATAAAACGATAAGTAACAAAAGAAACAAACCTTGTGGAAGGAGCGAATGTTGAGATGCAGCATAGACAAGCAGTGCGAATAGTATGCAGGCAGGTCGGGATGTCGCGAAATCACACGTGGGCTATAATTTTTTTTTAATTTAATTATTTATTGACATCAAATTAAATTAAATGCGACGACACTTGAAAAAGTAGTAATCGAAGAAATTATAAAGAATATAGATTTAAGTATTCTTCTGCAGGAAAACAAAAAACATTTCAAACGATATTCTTGAAAAGAACAATAGAATTAAATTAAATATATGTGCATAAGAAGAATGATTTTTTAAGCCATGAAAGTAAAAAGTAAAAAGTAAAAAGAAGAAAAAAAGGAGGCACTTCTTCGCAGTTTCGAA
>CALZFC010000132.1:435000-462500 GCA_945643635.1 Allodiplogaster sudhausi
CTCCCTAAACCATTGCCTCCTAAACCCTTACCGAGAGCGTGAGCTGTCGAATCCGCAGGAACTCTCGAACGTAGACGAGATCGGCGTGGACGAGGAAGCGGACTGCGAGTTCGCCCGTCAGCATGCACATCCGCTCAGCGAGCGCTGCCAGCTGCGTCTCCAGGTAGACACTGTGAAAAGCCAGGGAATGGATGGCCACTTACGATTGCTCTTGGGAAAGACAATATGGAGGGGTCGGGATTAAAAACAAGGAAGCAGTGCTGAAAATAGTGCCTGCCTCTGAACTTGGGCCGGGGGGTTATAATGCGAAAAATTGATAAACCCGGGGGTTATATAAAGTGAAAAATGGCCATCCCGGGGGCTTACAGAGTGTGACCTAGGGCCCGGTACGGCCCGGGGAGTTACAACCATGTCATGGGTTAGACCTATTTCAGCTCTGCAAGGGAGGGGCAGTGGGTTGGAAATTCCAAGAACATGCTGGACCCGGCTTGCTGAAAAGGCCATGCCCTATCAAATTAAAGGGTTGGACAAGAAAAACGAGAGAGGAAAACAATAGGCTGAAACATTGCTAGCATATATTCGAATAATTAACCAATTTTTTTTGTTAACCAGCAAGGATGACTGAAAATCTGTCTAGGCAATCGGCTTTGAAGCTACTACGGTGGGTCTGTATAATAGACCACTAATTTTTCAATGCACAGAAGAAAAACAGAAAAATATTACAATAACAATATATAATAACTAATAATAAGACTTATAATTAATATTATAACAAATAATAACTAATAATAATAATTGATTAATTACATAATAAATTTAAAAAAATTATGAAAAAGCGCACAGTCTCTCTAGAACAGCGTCTCCCTGCGGCGTGTCCTCTTCGTGGATCTCCAGCTGCGTCTTGTAGAAGCAGACACACTCGCTGAGGCGGCGAGCAAACCACATTGCCTGGAAGAGGGAAGGTGGGAGAGAGAGGAGAGAGAGAGAGAGAGAGAGAGAGAGAGAGAGAGAGAGAGAGAGAGAGAGAGAGAGAGAGAGAGAGAGAGAGAGAAAGAGAGAGAGAGAGAGAGAGAGGGAGAGAGATAGAGAGAGAGAGGGAGAGAGAGGAGAGAGAGAGGAGAGACAAGGATAGATAGAGAGGGGAGAGAGAGAGAGCGAGAGAGAGAGAGAGGGACAGGAAGAGAGAGAGAGAGAGGAGCGAGAGAGAGAAGAGAGAGGGAGAATAGAGAGAGAGAGAGAGAGAGAGAGAGAGAGAGAGGGAGAATAGAGAGAGAGAGAGAGAGAGAGAGAGAGAGAGAGAGAGAACCAGAGAGGAGAAAGAGTGAGAGAGAACCAGAGAGAGGAGAGGGGGAGAGGCTCTATTAATTCATTTTAAAAATTGAGAGAAATGAAGAAATCAGGGTTCGTATAATCCAGATCCAATAAATACGCATGCATAACATGGAAACCCCGGGCTCTAATTTTTGGAATTGCGTCAAGTCTAAATGGGTGAAAGAGTAAGAGACAGACCCAGAGAGAGGAGAGATATTGAGAGAGAACCTAAGAGAGGAGAAAGACAGAGAGAGAGAGAGAGAGAGAGAGAGAGAGAGAGAGAGACGGGAAGAGAGAGAGAGAGAGGGGTGAGAGAGCGAGAGACAGAGAAATAGAGAGAGAGAGACAGCAAGAGAAAGAGATATAAGGGAGAGAACCAGAGAGAGGATAGAGAGAGAGAGAGAGAGAGAGAAGAAAGAGCGAAAAATAAAAGCTAAACAAACCCTTGCGACGAATCTCGTGACGACTGCGCAAGTGTCCTTGCAGATGTCAAAGTAGACAGCGAGTGTTCCTTTCAGCGCACGCATCCACGACGTACTCTCGGGTCGCATCATCTCTGTGATTAGTAGTCATTATTTAGTAAATTATTTTCAATATTATTATTATACATTTATTTAACACAATTTAAAATTGTAATACAAGTAAGATGAATGATTATTGTCAATATTATTATTATTCATTTATTTGATACAATTTACTTGATAGAATTTAATTAAAGTAATTCCAATAAGAAAAATGATTTTTTTTAATCGGTATAATTCTACATTTATTTGATACTATTTAATTATAAAGCAACAAATTTCACATTATTCTATAATTTATCTTATACAATTTAATTAAAGCTATAAAATTCACTAAAAAATATATATATACATCTAATCTAAAATTAAATAGAGCCACTCTTATTTCACTGAATATATTTTATAAAAAAAACTGAATAGTAGAAATAAGTAGAATTAGAAGTAGAAATAGGAAGAGATACCGACCAGCCAGCATGAATCGCTCGATGGCAACGAAGAGTGAGTCGGTCCAAGGAATACGGTAGGCCAGCGAGAAGTCCTTGTCACTCTGCAAGCGACAATAACAACACATCTTTGATATTTCTTATTTTTCTTCGATAATAAAAAACATTTTCTGATGAAAGCGAGCTTATTTAATACGCATCATATGTATTGGGAAAATAAATAGAAGAGGAGACAGCAGAAGAAAAAGTTAGAGAAAGAAACCCGATGGTTTTGCTTGTTCGGTTCCCTATTTATCTATCATGCCCTCATCATCCTCGTTCTCACCATGATGCATCAGTATTTCACTCACTCTCGTCTATCTTTCTTTCTCTCTCACCCTGTGGTCTGTCTCTCTCTTTCTGTCTCTCTCTCTTCCTGTCCCTCTCCCGATCTCTCTCTCTCTCTCTCTCCTTCTCTCTCTCTCTCACTGACCCTTGGCGGGGAGGCGAGATTGGCGATGAGCTGCAGTGCCTCGGCAGACATCTCAGCATTCTTCGTCTCGATGATCTTCTGGAAGCGACGGAGCCACGCACGCATGCGAGGTTGGTCAGATCTGGAAGGAGAGAGGGAGAAAGAATGAGAGAGAGAGAGAGAGAAAGAGAGAGAGAGAGAGAGAAAGAAGGAGAGGGAGAGAGAGGAGTGAGAGAGAGAAAGAGGAGAGAAAAAGAGAGGACAGAGAGAACGAGATAGAATGAGAGAAAGAGAAAACGACAGGAGACAGAGAAAGAGAGGAGAGAGAGTGAGAGCAATGGAGAGATAGAGAGATCGGAGAGAGAAAGAAAGAAAAAGAGACAGCGATCGAGAGAGAGAGAGAGACAAGAGAGAGAGAGAGAGAGAGAGACAAAAGAGAGAGAGAGAGAGAGAGAGAGAGAGAGATATGCACACACCTGCTGAGAAGTGAGAGTACTTTGAGAGCAGCCAGGTGGTTATGCGTGCACTTTGTGTTGTTCAGCACTTCCCAGAGGCACTGAATGGGAATAGTTTATTCCAAGAATTGACGGCAAATTCAAATTGTTTAAGGATAAAGAAATTAAATTTAAATTGGCGCCAAATTTAAACCGTATAAACGCCGTCCTCGAACGGGTGATCTTTCGCTGTGAGCGCGAGCACTTCTTCGACGCTCACTCGCTCTCCCTGCAAAGGCAGGCACAAAATATTAAAATAAATTTTAATTGGACCCAAATTAAAAAAATATATATATATTTTTTTACAAAACACACAAACATTAATTGATTCAATGAGATAAAGTTTCCTTATCTTTAAGCTAGCGTTCTCTTTTTAGTTTTTATTTAGTTTTTATTTAATTTTCACAAGGATCAATCGAAAGAGAAATCGGTCTTCAGTTTATCCCGATCCAATAAATACGCATGCACAACATGGAAACCACGGGCTCGAAAATGGCAGCATGGTTTTTGTTGTTGGTGGAATTGAGTCAAGTCACGATAGAAAACAAAGCAAAATTTTGGTTCGAGTTTAAATCAATAAAATAAATCGTTTAATGAAATAAATCACGGAAAATTTTTGAATCGTGTTTAAAAAATAAAATGAATCATTTAGTGAGATAAAGTCAGCATATTGTTAGGTAGGAATTTTTGTCTCTATTTTTTGTTTTAATTAACTTTCAGTGGCAAGTGAGGAAGAGGTGCCGAAGCTAGTCTATCCAGTTCCAATAAATACACACGGACAATATGGAAACCACGGGCTATAAAATGGTAGCAGCATTTTTTTTGGTGGAATTGAGTCAAGTCTAAATAGAAAACAAATTTTTTGAAGTAGAGTTTTAGATCCCGAAAAGCTAGTTGGGTAGAGTTAAGTAATAGTAGTACGTCTGTGAAATATACGGTGGTACTTGTTTAAAAAAACTTTTTTAAAACTCTGATAAAGCTTAGAAAATTAGTGTTCAAATATTAAAAAAAATTTAGATTAGAAATAAAATAAATAAAATATTTATTAGCAGAATCTCGAATCGAATCATCGCACCTCGCTCATCTTGTTGACCAGGTTGATCAGCTTCGTTGTGGTGCCGGCGATTCTTCCACCGACGTCACTGCAAAGCAAAGAATGAAGAAGGCTCAGAGGGGCTATTTTGGCAGTCTGACAAGAATAAGTAAATAAATAAATAAACTCATCAATTAAGATATAATTATGTAAATATTAAATTTAAAACTTTCAACAAATAATCAATCCTTAAAAAAATTATATCAGCAAAAAAACCTATGACTGCTGAGGAACATGGTGGGCGCGTAGCCCATGAGGAAGCTTCTTCCCTGGAAAATGTTTAGAGAATTTTCTTTTTTTTAAATTTTTTTTTCTGTAAGTTTAGTGTTTATACGCAAATCTTGTTTTTAGACAATATTAGTCTACTCAAAGAAATGACCTAGTACAAGTTAACTCAATTTTTTTTTCAAATTTGCAACTCTTATAAACTTTCAATTTTGACAATTTTGGAGTACTACTTTAGCACAAGGGTACCAAAGTAGTGCTGAGTACTACTTTAGTACAAAGGTACCAAAGTATTACTGAGTACTACTTAAGTACTACGGTATCAAAGCAGTACTGAGTAGTACTTTAGCACTAAGGTACTAAAGTAGTACTACTTTAGCATAAAGGTACCAAAATAGTACTTAGTGCTCTTTAAGTACCAATGTACCATAGTACTCCAAAGTAATACAAAGTAAGTCACATACCTCATCGGCCGGCTTCCACACCAGACTGCAGAGCCGCCTCGTGTAAGGCTCGGCTCCCGTGATGCCAAACTCGCAGCACTTGTTGATGAATTCGATGCCTTGCTGAAACAAAAAAAGAAATTAAATTTCTAAAAAAAACCATTCAGCTCTGTAATTAAAAGCACATATATCTCTAGTGACTTGGTCTCAATTACTTGTAAATTGTGAAACCATTTATTCTAAACTAGCCATAAATCGAATAACAACTTAAACAGTATAATCACTATGCCCTAATTTTTTTTAGTTCCAATAATTAAAAAGCCACCGAAACCTTATGACCTTAAGTTCCCATATGACCGTAAGCCCAACTATGACCTTAAGTCCCTAACGAACTTAGGATCTCAAGTACCCTAATGACCTTAACTCCCCTTAACTCTAACCTTGTAATCACCACCCTCGCCATGCATGACGGACGCGAAGACGAGGGGAAGACACGCGGCAAACTCCTTCTCGACAATAAGTTTGTCCTAAAATATGTATTCTTAGAAAAAGCTCATAATTATATTAAATAATGACCGTCTTTAAAAAAAACTATATTATTTTTTGACATAAATGTAATGTCATCATAGGTTAGTAAATTAATAGCCAATAAAAAGATCTTAAAAAAATTTAATATATTAAAAAAAACCCTACCACAAGCATTCGGATGTCTTTGTTGATTGCTGTGATGGCCATTTCTGTCTTCTCGTCTCGCCGCTTCACGCGCATCGAGCTTCGTTGGCTGTAAATGAGTGGCAGAGAGAGAGAGAAAGAGAGAGAGAGAGAGAGAGAGAGAAGGAGAGCGAAGGAGAGAGAGAGAGAAAGTGAGAGAGAGAAAGAAAGAGAGAAAGAGAGAGAGAAAAGAGAAAAGGAGAGGCAGGTAGACAGAATGAGAGATAAAGAGGAAGGATAGAGAAACCAAAATGTAAAATCAACATCTTTTAGCGGCTATATTTCTGTGAAGGAGAACAATAATTTCTTTCGTAACAATCGCTTTCTTTATTATTTGTCTAAGTAAGTATGTGAGATAAAATGTAAAAAAAAAAGATAAGAGTACTGCTTAATAAAATATGAAATAATTCTCTGACTTCTCCGCGTTGATGTGCGCAGCGTACTGCAGGAAGATGTTTCTGCCGCAGGCGATCAGCTTTTCCGCAACGGCGCTAGGCGTCTCTTCCTCCACAATGTTCCTGGAAAGAGTGGGAAATAATCAGTAGCATGAGAGAGAGAGAAAAAAAAAGAGAGACTGAGGGCAAGAACAGTGCTGAAATAGTGCCTGTCTCTGAACTTGGGCCGGGGGGTTACAATGTGAAAAATTGATAACCCGGGGGCTATAAAGTGAAAAATGGCCATCCCGCTGGGTTACAAAGTGTTCCGGGCCTACGGCTCGGGGGGTTACAACCCTGTTATGGGTCAGACCTATTTCAGCTCTGGGCAAGAGGTTAGAAAATGAGAGGAGATAGGTCGAAAGAGTGAGAAAGAAT
Organism: Allodiplogaster sudhausi; assembly: GCA_945643635.1. Lineage (NCBI taxonomy): Eukaryota > Metazoa > Nematoda > Chromadorea > Rhabditida > Diplogasteridae > Allodiplogaster > Allodiplogaster sudhausi. The sequence goes on from CALZFC010000132.1 coordinate 441,505, forward strand.
GAGAGAGAAAGGAATGGGAGAGAGAGAGAGAGAGAGAGAGGATAGAGAAGTAGAGAGAAAGGGAGAGAAAGAGGAAGATAGAGAAAGAGTAAGAGGGGATGAGAGAGAGAGAGCGAGATACAGCGAGGGGAGAGAGAGAGGAGAGTGAGAGAGGGAGAGAGAGAGGTAACGAGCAAAACAAACTTGTTGACTGCGCATTCCGGAAGGTCTCCGTTGAGTGCTGCGCATACGAGCATGTCTGCCGCCGTTGCGACACTCACGAGAACGGCCGAGTTGAAGATCTCGAGGAATCTTAAAATGAGAGAGAGAGAGAGAGAGCAAAAGAGCGAGAGAAAGAGAGAGAGAGAGAGAGAGAGAGAGAGAGAGAAAGAAAAGAGCGAAAATTTTCGGAGTGATATATATGTATAATAAAAACTTTTCTACTTAGATAAAAAAAACAAATCTACCGTACGTACCCCCAGACCGTTTCGTCGCCATCGCTCGATTGGTTAGTTGTTATTTTGAACTTGCTAGCGAGCATTCCGCGAACGTCTTTCGCCTTCTCCTGCAAAGAAAAGTCATATTTTTCATATCTTAGAAACTATCTTTTTTTTTGTACATCATTATATTCTTTCCAATTGTCATATCTTATTCCTAGATTCTAGTTTTTTTTTCTTAAATTATATTCGATTTACACACATTTTCTATTGCATATAACGATATTGTTAGCAAAAATAAAAATTTCTTTCCCAAATAATAGAGCTATACGTTGCGTTTTCATTTTTTTTACATTTATATAAAAAAAACAATTGTTCAGATTACGTTAACTATGAGAAGCTATTAGTAGTTTACAATTTATAACAAAAAAAATAAGAAACAAAATCTTTATTCTAACGAGAAGCTGATCCGGCGTGAGGCAAAGGAATTCGTCGTTGGCCACTGCGAGCAGCGTCTCCACGAGTGACTTGTGCAGCATTTCAACGCACGTATCGAAGAGAGCTTCCGCCTCGGAGACTTGCGCAAACTCTTCAAATTAAGAGAAGTATTAATCCAAGCTAATCAGGGTTAAAAAGTAGTCTGTTTATATGCTTACAAGACGAGTAACCGTTATCTCAGCTTTACAACAACACAATGAATGAATATTTTTAGTATTAATCCAAGCTAATCAGGGTTAAAAAGTAGTATGTTTATACGTATACAAGACGAGTAACCGCTATTTTAGCTTTACAACAACAACACAAAGAATGTATATTTTTATAGATCTTAAAAGTGCTTAATAGGAAAAAAATTATTTTTTAAAGCTATTTGATTTATAGTACTCACCTTTATTGCCTTCCTCGAGTGTTTCGCGTTGCTTTAGAAGCTGCTTCAGCTTCTTCTGGTTGTCGGCGCGTGAAAACTGAAAAGGATGATTAAAACAAAGCTCAAATTCGAGAAAATATTGATAAAAAATGAATTGAACTATAGCAATAGAGTTGATATAAGAATGAGAAAAAATTATTTAAAAAAAAACAATACATCATGGCCAAACGGGTTGTTGAGGAGGAAGGAGTTCATGCACTTTATGGCCTCTTTACGAACGGCGACCTAAAGAAATATAAACTAGTAAATAAAAATTAACAAATAAATAAATAAAAATTAACAAATAAATAAATAAATAAAAATTAACAAATAAATAAATAAATAGAATCAATAAATCAATAAACAAGTAAATATAATCAAGACAACCTTCTGATCAGTTAGCCTTTCTCCGACGAGAGAAACTATCGCTTCTGCAAAGAGTTCCGTCGGGATACGACGCTTGTTCATCAACGAGGTGAAGCACTGCAAGTTAGGACTCACATGCGGATTACTCTCGCACTCTCTTTCCTCTCTCTTTCTATTTCGCTCTCGCTCGCGCTCCCACTTTCTATCTCTCTCTCTCTCTCCCTCTCTCTCTCTCCGTATCTCTATATCGCTCTCGTTCTCTCTCTTTATCTCTCTCCCCCTCTTCTCTCTCTCTCTCTCTCTCTCTCACTAAATCGCAATCTCTCGCTCACACCTTATCCACTCCTCTCTCTCTCTCTCTCTTTCTCTCTCTCTCTCTCTCCCCACCAACCTTGATAGCGCCTGCCCTGACATACGCATTGACATCCCTGACATGCTGCTGCAGCTTCTCAATCATCCTCTTGCGTGCGTTGTGGAGTCGAGCAGACAAATTGGCGATCCTTTAAATAGTAAATATATTGTTATTATTTTAAATATTAAGCATAGATATATTATTATTGTTATTATTTTAACAAGCTTTATTTTGCTGCATATAGTTCAAAAAAATTTATTGCATACAAGGTATACATCCCCGGCGCTGTAATCATTTTCTCTTGACTTAAAATAAAATAAAATAAATAAAATGAGACAATTTAAAAACAATTACTCACTTTGGATCGAGAGCATCCGATTCCAATAGCGTCGCCAATACATTCAGCGCAGCCAGGCGGATACTTGCATTCTATAAAAAAATATCCTCTTCAGAAATTTAATTCAACATTTTTAAGAGGGATATTAGAATTAGAATGATGCAGACGACATTAGTAGGGCTGAACGGCAAAAAAACTCCTTCTTTTGTTCTGTCAAAGAAATTGTTCTGAAAAGTCAATAAAATGAAGCGTACAAAATATGAAAAAAAAATTTTATTTTTTATTTTCAACCTCTTCAGACAAGAGCGTAACAAACGGCTGCAGATGGTAGAGGACCCGTTTTGGCTCTTTCTCAGCAACCGACGTCATGAACAGACAGATGGCCTTCGAGTTTTGCTGAAAAATATTTATTTATTTACTTTAAAAACAAATATTTCGAACCCACTTTTTTCGCCATCTTTTTTTGCATAAGAGAAAGACATATGTATCCTTGCTAATATAAAATAATCTAAAAATAATGCAGAAGATAGATTAAAAAAAAATATATGTAAATTTGAATGAAAACACTTTTTCTATAAAAAAAAATGCATACCGGAGTGATGACAAAGGACGCTTTTGAGAAGTACAAGAGCATTGCGATGATCAGCCTGTCCATATCATCTAAACATTTTTCCGGAATCTTTTTTAACACCGTAAGAAAGTAGCACATATAAAATGTAGTATACAATACAAAACTCCCTTTTCCGCAGTCTCACAAAGTTGTATTAATGCCATAATTTGATACGTAACTGGCAAAACTAAGCAAATAATTAAATTTTTATAATAGTTTATGATAATAGGAAAAAACTCATTAAACATTAATAATTAATTAATTATGATAATTAATTAAGGCATAAAAACTAACTCGAATCAGCCACCATGTGTATGGCATCTATGAATGGATACGACGTGGACGTCTCTCGAAAGTAGTCCAGATTCATCAGCTTTTCAAAGAGCGCACCGCCAACGTCTAGTTATAAAGCATTCGTTATTACTTCATTTACAAGTCAAAATAATAAATACTTTAAATCTTAGAGTAGCAACTGCACTACATGCATAATCACATACTAAATGCAGTGACCAAATTTGTTTCCTCTCTAATACCTGATAATATTATCAGTGCCTTCTCTTTCACCATCATTCCATACGTCTTTGTACAGTACGAAAAAACCTATATTCACATATACATATTTAGAAATTAATAAAATAATAATATAACAAGAAAAAAGCAAGCTAGCAACATATTCTTACAAGTAAAAAACGCGAAGGAGTTGCAGATGGCGCGAATGAGCTGGAAGATGGAGAGCAGATACGCTCTGTTCGTGTTGCGAGTGACGTCGCCGTGCTCGAGGAACTTGAATGCCGTTTCCAGCATGCATCTGCGCAAGGTAAGTAAGTAAATATAGATATCTACATTTAACAAATAAATCAGGGAATAAAAGAAACTGTCGAGGACCCAGAAATTAGGGTGGGGTAGGAGGTATTGGGCCTGGACACCAGGTTGGGTTAGCTAGCGTTTCCGCCTAAATACTACTCAAAAACATGGTGGGGTAAGGCTTCGGGGAGGGACAAAATAAGAGAGGGTCTGCCAAATCTACAGTACCTTTTTTCCCTGAAATAAATAAATTAGACACATAGTTAAGTAAATAAACAAACAAAATTTATAAAATATGTAAATTAATAGATACTAACTTTATCATAGGCTTGTTAACTTCACCGCCTCTCCAGAGATATCGAATTGCTCCTTCGTACGGGCGATCAGTCTCAAATGTGGATTCTAGTTACGAAAATACTTTACAAAGTACAGATTCTAATACTTCACAACTGTCAAGAACATAAGATATGATTGCATTATTGTTAATAATCTCGTCAAAAGTTCTTTCTATTAGACGAGTTATTTGTTCCATTTGCTATATTATTCATATTTAATGATCTCGCACTAGAATTTATTGTGCGCATTTTCACTAGAATTACCAAGCAAAAAAAAAACAATTGTCACACCTTCAATTCTTGACCAATAATAATGAATTACATATCATTCAACTCCTCTTTTTACGCTGAGAACGATTCTGCTATTCATTTTTGCATTTTCTCCCTAAAAATCATAGAAAACTCACCTTGTCCGTGACTTGCATCGCTGCAATCTCCGTGAACTTCTCCAGAATCTGCCGTCGATGCGCCGCCCAGTCTAAGTCGTCGTCGTCTGCTCCTCCTCCTCCTATTCCCCCTGCTTCTCCGATTGGTGCCTCCTCATCAATGTCACTCAAGCCAACTCCGGCCTGAAAAAAAGGTTTTTTTTTAAATTTTAAATTTATTTTGCTATCAGAGCAGAAATAGGTCTGACCCATGACAGGGTTGTAACCCCCCCGGGCCGTAGGGCCTGAACACTTTGTAACACCCCGGGATGGCTATTTTTCACTTTTAACCTACCGGGTTTATAAAGTTTTCACATTGCAACCCCTCGGCCCAAGTTCAGAGACAGGGATTATTTTAGCACTGTTTGCTATATTATTTTTTTTACAATCCTAAACCTCCATATTTTTTTTTGCATATAAATTTTGCTTTGGAGCACTTCGACACATTAAAAGAAAGGAAGGCTCCTATTTTATGGAATAGATAGATAAATAATTAAATATAAATATGTATTTTTAATCCCTCAGCGATGATTGGCCATAATGATCAAGTTGAAGAACGTACATATAATAAATGTAAAAAAAGATTGGAGATAAAAAAATAATTTAGATTAAAAAATATATAATCAAATTGAGATATAAAAAAAATGAAACCTCTGCTGCAGCCTTTCCCTTCTTTCCTGCAGCGCCGGGGCGGCCACGAGGCTTCTTCTTCTCGGTCGCCTTCCTTCGCATTCTGGAAAGGGAAAGAGAGAGAGAGAGAGAGAGAGAGAGAGAGAGAGAGAAAGACAAACATAGAGAGAGAGAAAGCGAGAGGGAGAGAGAGAGAGAGTTAATCATTAACATAGACAGAGCACAAACCTATCGCAGACTTCGGTCTCAATGGCGAGCGCCAGCTTGTGCAGCAGATACACTGACATGAGGAGGAAGTTTGAGCACTCGACACACATGTTCCGATACTGCAAAGGGATGATGGGTACTTTCGGTTAGGATACAGTATTGGGGTACGGTATATAAACATGTATACAGTCACCCGACGCGTATTAGACATTATTTACGATTATAAAGACTACATTAGTTAATTGTCAGAATGTTTAATAAAACCAGGTAGTACATGGTCCTGGTTTTACTGTCCCCGCCTCGGTTTCTGGGACAGAAGCCCCTTTATTAATGTAATTCCAAGCAGTTGACAGTGGCTGGCATTTATTTCTTTTTTCCTTAAAGTACCTGGGTTGAAGATGACCCAGTCGCTCCGTGAAGAACAACAACCTCGAGGTCTGACTTCATTTGCTCGAGGCCTAAGGAGAGCAATCATTTCTCTCTCTCTCCCTCATATCCTTCTCTCTCTCTCTCTTTCTCTCTCTCTCTCTCTCTTTCTCTCTCTCTCTCTCTCACTTACCTACTTAGTCAAACCAACAACGAATACGAGTAAAATGTTATCAAATTAATAAATAATAAGTGACTTTTTCACTTTAAATAAAATTAATTTTTAAAACGTTTATAATAAATACCTTGTACAAGCGCAGCCACAAGCCTTACTCTCCACTCCCAGCTCACTGGAATCGTCGTTCCTGACCTAGAAAAAAAAAACAGTGATTACCACTCAAGTAACGAAAATATAGCGAAATAATTTTTATTAATAAAAAAGCTTTCTTAATACTAATTCTTTCAGCCATTTTTTTTCGAAAAAAAAAAGACAATAAATGTTAAAGAAAAAATAAATAAAAAATATTTTTTATTTACAAAAACAAAAAAAACCAACTTCATCATAGAGTAGAAAGCGTCAAAATGCGTTGTAAGACTTTTCCAATCATTCGACAGAATCGCCTCTTCATATGCTGAACGAGATTACGGAAAGATAATTACACGCTCTCTTTATCGTTTCTTTATTGCAATTTATTTATTTTCCTACAACTAGGGGCGAAAAATTATAAAGAACTCTGACATTGTGCTACAATATCTATGCTAGACTTTCAAATGTCTCTTTTTAAACAAATTCATAGCACGATCTCGCTAACTTCAATTCCATTGGAATTTCGCTCAACTACTTCAAAATAGTCTTTTTTAAACCAGATAAACTTCTGGAAACTTACAACAAAAAAAGGTTAAAAAAACCTACCGTAACCTCTAAATCTGGACTTACCAAAGAGCGCATCCTTGACTGCGTCCTCTTCTAGCAGGGACAAGACGACATACTGGCCAGGCTGGTCTACCATCAGATCATCGTCTCGTGAAGGAATCGCGAATCTGGGGAATCAGGAAATCGGAAGGTCCAACTTTTAATCAGAAGTGTCAAAACTCCTAATCCGACTTTGCTCTTTTAAGAAGCAAGCCTGTTATATTTATATTCAGGCTAAAGGGCGCCAAATTCAAACGAGAGTTTATAGCAGTGCGGAAATAGTGCCTGTCTTTGAACTTGCGGCGGGGGGGGGGGGGGGTTACAATGTGAAAAAAATAGATAAACTCGGGGGGTTATAAACTGAAAGAGGCCATCCCGGGGGTTTACAAAGTGTTCCGGGCCTACGACCCGGGGGGTTACAACCCTGTCATGGGTGAGACCTATTTCAGCTCTTGTTTATAGACTCCTTTAAATCTCGCCAAAACTAACTCGACTCTCCCTCCAAAGTCGTCCGCTTCGCTGTCCTCTGCGTGCGTGTTGCGCGAGCCTGCTCGTCTCGGTGTCAGCTGCTCGTCCATCTCCTCTTCCATTTCTTGGCGCCGTGCCAGCTGGGATGCCCTTCTCCGCCTGGTCGGACTGGGGCTGCTCTCCAGGCTCTCCTCCGCCTCCTGCTGCTGCTGCTGCTGCTGGTCTCCTTGATCAGTGTCCTCGGAGAGGAAGCCTCCCCCTTCGCCACCGTCGGAAAGTCTCAAAGTTCAAAGTTCAAAGTTGAAGTTCAAAGTCTAAAAGTTCAACGCTAAAGTTCAAAGTCTCAAAGTTCAAGAGTTGAAATTCAACGTGTTCGAAGTTGAGATTCAAAGTCTCAAAGTAAACATTTAAAGTTTTAAAGCCCAATGCTCAAAGTCTCAAACTTCAAGACAAGTACTTTGTTTTTTTTGCATTCAATTTCTAATAATTTCGGAAAATTATTAAAAATTGAATACAAAAAAAGCTCTCAATCTTCTACCATTCTATTTGACGAGATCCCAACATTTTTGTTCTTTTAAAGAAAAATACTGAATTCAAATTTCGCGCCATTTTAAAGTAAGCAAAAAAGGAGAAAAAAAGGAAACTACCACCGACCTTTGTCTACTGCGCGGCCTTGCCGCTTCAGCAGAAACCACTGTCGGCGTGGCCCTCCCTGCACCTCCTCCTCTTCGCTTACGATCTCCAACTCGTCTTCCATCATCCATTTTGAGAACTTTTAGATCTCTGAAAATGCTTTTTTATAACTCAAGGAAGAGAGAGAAGTGGAAAAAGAGTGAAAGAAAAATAGAAAAAGAGAGAGAGAAAGAGAGAGAGAGAGATAGAGAACAGCCAAACATTTGTAGTATCTAACTCACATTCAGCGGGCACAGAACGAAAGATATCACAAAGGTCGATGACCTTTTTTGATCTTTCACAATACAAAAAAGAAAACCTTTTATTCATTACCAATAATAATTCACATTAAGCAAACATGACACATGAGTTAATATATATATATTTATATATATATAACTTTTTTAAAGAACATAATGCCGCCTAATTAAAAAAAAAAGATTTTCATAAAAACATTTTCATAACTATCACGACAATAGCACTGACTCAATGTGCAAGCTATTTCCGCTATTTCTGGACATCATTTTTCTAGCTTTTCCATTGGAATCAACGTAAGCAACCGGGAGAAAGGGCGAGTTGTGAAAGATAAGAAGCTCGACAAGCGGCTTATCTTGTGGAAATTGAGGTTGAATCTCAGGTCGGGGAGAAACCTCAGGTTGAGGAGAAACCTCAGGTTGAGTAGTAACCTTATTTAAAGACAGAACCTCAGGTTGAGGAGAAATCTCAGGTTGATCCACCTCCCTTTCTGACAACAACAGTATCCCGCCAGCGTAGAGATGAATGGAGGAAAAGTGCGCGAGGAGGGGCGATCTCCGCCTGTCGAATAGCCGCTCAAAGGTGTCGCTAAGTGCCTGAGCGGGCAGCGCTTCTGATGGCCTGAAGAGGAGGAATGTTCAAGAAATCCATAAATCCACGTTTGAATACGCCTGAATAGTTGGACCAGAGAGAAAGAGAGAGAGAGAGAGAGAGAGAGAGAGAGAGAGAAGAGAGAGAGAGAGAGAGAGAGAGAGAGAGAAAGAGGGAGAGATAAAAAAAGAGAGAAAGAGAAGAGAGAGAGAGAGAAAGAGAGAGAGAGAGAGAGAAAGAGAGAGAGAAAAAGAGAGAGAAAGATAAGAGAGAGAGAGAGAGAGAGAGAAAGAGAGAGAAAGAGAAGAGAGAGAGAGAGAGAGAGAGAGAGAAAGAGAGAGAGAAAAAGAGAGAGAAAGAGAAGAGAAGAGAGAGAGAGAGAGAGAGAAAAAAGAGAGAGAAAGAGAAGAGAGAGAGAGAGAGAGAGAGAGAGAGAGAGAAGGGATATCACGTGATTACAACACTAAATATTTCACGCCTGTTTCGTTTCAAATCAGCGGGGTTGTACAAAAAAAGTGGGAGGGGGAATTGATGATAATACACGTTTGAATTCGCGCCCTTTCGCCTAAATATTCCGTGTTTGAATTTGGCGCGCTCACCGATTGCCAACAGCGTCTGCGAGTTCACGTGCAAGACTTGCCATGATAATCGCCTCACCACAGCCCGAACACGAGACGGCGACCGTGCGACGCCAGCAGCCCGAATTGCGATCCTATACAAATAAGTACAGTGAATAATGCTTTTTATATGCACTGGCTCAAAACGAATATAAGTATATCTAGCATATAATGCAAAAAAGATCACAACCCTACATCATTTTTACAGCAGCAGCAAAAAAAACACCATTTAAAAAAGTTTTTGTAAATTATGGAAATATAGTCTCTCTCTCTCTCTATGTCTCTCTCACTCTCTTTCTCTCTCTCACCTCATATCTCTGGCTCCAGATTCCCGCGCCAAAGTGTGTCGAGTGGCCAAGACGGCCTGGCCGCTTGAGAAGAATGCCTCCGGATGACACGCAAGCGGTCGCGTTGGCCACGCCCACCCGTCCATTCGGCTTTTCGTTGGCCACGCCCACCCGTCCATTCGGCTTTTCGTTGGCCACGCCCACCCGTCCATCTACGGTAATCTCCTGCAGATTGTCGTTGATAACCTATAGAAATTGTTCAGAAAAAGTTTTACTTGTAAATATTCTCTGTAAAGAAAAGGATGAATTATAATTAATTAAACTCTCTTGGCACATATTCATCTACGAAATAAAATTTAAAAAAAATTAAAAAAAAAAATAATAATAAAAATGGCGCGAACTTCAAAAATCTCAACGCCTCCCACGGTGTCCATGGCAGGGATGCCTTCTTCATCTCCTTCTTCATTTCCTTTCGTCTTCTTCTCCTCTCCTCCTCCGCCATGCTCTCTCGCCGCTACAATCCTGGCTAGTTTGCTTCTAAGGCGCCCAAGTGAGGTCTCAGTTATGAGTTCGGAAGATGCACACTCCTCTATTCCTAAAGAAATGCTTTTTAAGAGAGCCTCTCCGTATGCCTCCAGTAGGGCATGCCCCAGATCCAGATGTTGGATTTCGAAAGCCAAAACTTTGTCGGACATGGCACTGGGCACCAGTAACAAGATTAAATGGGAAATTTTTTTTTCAAAAAAATTAATTGTGTGAACAGTTAAAAGTATGGATAATTTGTGATTTGATGTATCTCGCTTCCAAATCAACATTTTTCCATTTAATTTTTTTTATTGGCATCCCGGTTGAATTCTAATCAAAAACTCTATTGATGTATTTGGTCAAATATTTTATTCTCATGTCGAAAAATTATTTTAAATATTTCAATTTGACCGTTGAATACCTTATACTTTTGGGTACTATATCTCAAATTGTAGAGCTTTAAAAACTGTATAACATATCTCCTTTTCATTTCATGTATCCTTCCCTAGGGGGGTTAAAATTAGGCTCAAATAAGGGTACCTCGGCGACATCGGATTCAAGGAATGCGTGAAAAAAGGTTAAATTATTATTTTAGCATAAAGTGAACCACTTCATTCGATTCAGCGCGTGCTCCTCTTTAGAAAAGCTCCATATCAAAATTTCATGAAACTTTCATTTTCCGTGATAAAAACCCATTTTTCGATTTTTCTGCCGTTGACAGAAAATGACCTAAAACTATTCGGATCACTGTATTTTCGAATTCTTCGGCGAGAACAGAATGCGGATAGTACTATACGGTACAAGACAAAATTCTCTACCACATACATCATTTACATAGAGATATCGCCTCCCTACGAGCAACAGCATCGATTTTCCTATGGCGGTCGCGCCAAACCTGACGGATCCGCATTTTGCAACTTTTTGTGCAATCTAAATGTTTCGTACTCATCCAATACATCATTCTGCTCCACGCAGCACGCTGAGTTCGGAACAGATGTTTATTTTGCTGATTTCCAGCGTTTGGTGTCATGAATTATGAATATGCACCTTTAAGATCCGGAAAGTTTCCTTTTAGGATCTGGGAGATGTAAGAGAAGGCTGAATCTCCGCAATTTATCAAATCCGCTATTTTTCATTTGTTGCAATATGTGCTGTTATATTTTGACATTGTCTGTTTGGCTAATGTAGAATTAAGACTTGAAGGGGAGGAAGCATAATATGTACAGTCATATGTATGTACATACATACATAGTAGCCTCAGAGACAATGAAGCATATGTATTCTCTCTGCCATGGCAAAGATGTAACAATTCGTCACTTCTCCAATGGTTGGCACAAAATGCGAGAGTGGTGGTGCCGGGCACTGGCAGGAAGAGAGGATGTAATTGCCATATGTCGTGCCGGGTTGTGCCTTGGGGGAGGGGGCATTTGCGAGAGAAATGAGACCCGAGGGATGTTCTTCTCTCACATCTGCTGTCACTGTTCCTTCAGAACATAGTGAACTCTTCTTGCCTTCTTCTTTTTGCCTTGTTTCACTATAAACGTGTCCATCCATTTCCCGTATATTCTTATGTATTTACGTACATTTATTTTTCACATTTAGACAGAATGCGCGTATCTGTTTCTGCTGTTTCTCTTCGAATTGGACGCATATCCCATACACCGGAGCAGGCGTGGATTGGAAGATGTTCTGCCACCTCGTCATGATGGAAAGCTTCCCTTGCGAGTCGAAGAAGACGTGACATGTTATTTCTCCACCCTCCGCAAGACAACTGAGGAGACATACGAGCGTCCTGCCGTGTCCCGAGTGAGCACCGACTGCCAAGGCGCAAAGAGAAAGTTAGAGTGGCACTTATGATATCCATTTTCATTTATTCTTGCCTATGATTTAGAATGCGCGAATTAATTGACGAAGAAGCAGTCAACTCTCTTGGAACAACTAATCTTCTGGACATGATATTGTCCCGAGGCGCTGGAGAATTCGACTGGAATTATGACAATGAAGCTGAAGTTTATTTATTATTTATATGCATGTTATATGCTCATTAGTTCGATTACGTTTTTTTTTCAGATGGGTTCTGTTGGCGAGAGATACATTTGTGAGAAGCATATAAAGGAACTCGGCACAGATTGGGATTCTACTCAATTCTACCATTTCAAGCGTAAGCAAGGGACGACAAGGAAGGTGTGCTCGTTGCCTCCACCGTATTCACAACATGAATCAGCCAGCGGTCGTCCTTCACCACCTGTAGTAATGAGAAGCACAGTTGTTGAGAAAAATGAAGCCAGAGCAGCCTCAGCTCTGGATCACGTCCTACTTCATATCGGATTACGTTAGTTCCTTCGTGCCAAAATAGGCAAAGAATAATCATGATATAATGAGTTTGAACTTGCATTGATATAATTTCAGCTGTGTGCCAGTCGCATAAAGAGGAACTCGAAAGGGACCGTACACAGAACAAAGTGCAAGAATCAGGACACTCATTCGACCCTCCTCTTCTGGAACGCCGCTTCTCCAAAACGCCAGACGTTATCACTGAAAATGTTCAAGAGTATCCCACGTGCTCGCAAGAAGATGATCCATCGTACATGCCGCGCCATGAAGGACCACCGATGAAATGCACTGTATCAACAGCCTCGGAATCTGCAAAGCAGACATTCAACGCTTTCCTTAAAGCAATCGGGCAGGGAAAGATAATCCGGCGCATGGATTTCCGAGATCTTGCGGAAAGGTCCCAGAGGAGAAAAGCACAGTACTTGCGGAGTGCTTTCGAAGTGGTATATGAGATAGTAGCTCCCGATTCTCCCCAAATGCTTAAGAAAATGATTGTTTCCGTTGACTTAGAAGAGCTCTACGAGAGAGAGAGAACTGACAAATACGATGCCCTGATGAAGTCCATAAAGTCCCGTTTTCTCAATGCCGATTCCCGAGTTGAAAACTTCATCTGCTCTCACTGGTCTCACCACTTCTGGGCCTGGCTGAAGTGCAGCGTTATATACCTGGCTTGACGGAGTATTTCTATACAAAATCAAAGCGCCTCGCATATCGAGGAGGAAAGGAAATCGCCAAGGATCTAAAACGAAAGAAGTATACGCACGAGCAAGTGAATCGCTTCGTGGAATTTATTACGAGGTTTGTGAGCCATGTTGCGAACATTTTTTATAGAGCTAAATTTTTAAACTGTTAACTGGAATTTTCAGCTTTAAAATTTCGACTAGCTTACCGTTCGGGACGCGATCTTCGAAGCTCTCAGATGGAAGTCTCATTGAATACCCCAACGTTCTCCGACAACATAGCGCAACAGAGATTATTGAGCTCTATAAACGGTAAACCATTTATTTATTGAATATGATTTGTAATTTAAATTTTTAAACTTTATTCAGAGATCTTGAAGAAACTGACGAGGTTCATTTGATGATGTCACCAGCAACTCATTATCGAATTCTGTCTGCTTGTACAGCATCTACTCGTAAGAGCCTCCATGGAGTGGATTTTTTTGTGGCCGAAGCAATGGAAGTTTGTTATCAATTAGATACACAAAATGTTTTTAAATTTATTCTCAGGCATTCGACGATGCTCTTGCATTGATTGAAAGCTTAAAGGCTGATGGTGATATCGACGAATATTGGTTCGGGTCGCTCAGGATCAAGATCTTGGAAGTGAAGCAATATCTAAGAACTGACTACAAGGTCCACATCAAGCGAAAATCAAGAATAGGGGACCACTGCATCCAGCACGGATTGAGCGATCCCCATGCCCCTGAGTACGCAAACTCTTGTGATGGAGCGGATGATGAAGAAGTTCATATGCACAATCTTATTTGTGACCGATGTGAGCTATTAAAGGTTAGGAAAAACACAGAAAATTCCAAGCGATAGCGTGTAAGCTTCAGATTACGTTGGGTGATGTTCGCGAAACCATCACGGCTCTGATTTCGGCTGCATCTCCAAGAACAGAACGCCGGAGAAAATTAGACCGGAAACTCACAGACTGGCATAGAATAGAGGAAGCCATAGAAAATCTCAAAAAGCATCAGCTGCGCGCCATCGCAAGTGAACATGACCGCGAGTCCCTTGTCTCAAACTTGGCAAACGGCGAAGCTCTGATTACGCTCGATTGGGCGATGAAACTTCTTCCCCTCTTTGCACGTGAGAAGACTACGGATTATTACGCCAAGCGTGGAATTTCTTGGCATATTAGTCACGTTCTTGCCAGAGTTAATGGTGAACTGACTCAGCATACTTTCGTTCAAATTATGGAAAGAGATCTTCAGGTACGATTTTGAAGTTATTTCAGCCGACAATGCAGTAAATGTGCCTATATTCAGGACACAACTGCCGTTACTTCAAATATCGCTCATGTTCTTCATGAACTGGCTAGTGTCGGAATTAAGAAGGTTCATCTTAGGTCTGACAACGCCGGTACGTCATATTCTGCTCTGTATGTACGTAACGAATGAGATATTAGAAAAGCTATTATTGGATCACTTTTCCTTTACCAGGGTGCTATAAGAGCAGCGCTACGATCGCCAGTCTGCATGATATCTCAACAAGAACTAACGTAGAGATCGCTTTGTACTTCTTCAGTGAGGCTCAGGCAGGGAAGTCAGCATGTGATCGCTTCGCTGCAGTCGTGAAACGTAAAGTTCACGATTACGTGGACTCTGGACATGACGTCAAAAATGCAGACGATTTTTTTCAAGCTGTTCTTCATGGCAGTAAGCAACTGTCGGGACTATCTGTGTATGTCAGAACCCTGACAAGTGCCAAAGCTTCCACAACGAAAATCCCCGGGATTTCAACTCTCAATACGTTTGTGTTTGAAAAAGAAGGAGTCCGCACCTATCGGCACTCTCGCATCGGGTCTGGAAAAGTTGTTCTATATTCCACAATGACTTCGAATGTTGCGTTTTCATCCACTTGGAGGAGCGGAGGCAAACTCAGCAACATGATCGACTTCTGGTCGATACCTGGAAGGTGCATGCGTTCGGAAGAAAGCACAACCAGTGCCCCACTTCTTGATTCGACTGAAGGCGACTGTGCTGCGGAAGACTCCGACATATGCACCCTTGAGACCCATCTGTTTCGGTGTCCCGAAGAGGCATGCACGTCTGAATTTCTCAGCTCGAGCCAACTTGCAAGGCATCTTCTCATTGGCAAGCATAACTACATCCCGGAGCGCTTCACTTTACGAGACATTTCCTTACAATATTATACCTGTGCACTAGAAGGGGTTCAGGAGAAACGTGCTTACCCTGAGGTGCAGGCTGCAGTTGCATCACTGGAGGTTTGATTAATTATATTGTTAATTACCTGTCCTATATATATATATTTTTTTTTGCCTTAGGAAACAACAGAGAACGGAAAGAAAACCAAGGAAGGATGGGCCATTCGTGATCGCAAGAAAGGGGAGCGACTTCCCGAACGCTCTAAGGAATTTATAAAGAAGATTTTCGATGAAGGATGGCGTTCTAAAGTTAAAACTGACCCTCGCGCCGTATGAGAAACGCAGTGGATGGCCAAGACAAGCTGTTGTTCGCACCGCATGAACTTTTAAATTATCGCCAAATTGCTTCCATCTTCTCACGCCTCGCTCAGCAACAAAAGAAAGTTAGGAAGAATATTTGATGGTTGCATTGATCAAGGATTTTGCTTACAGAACCCACCAATTCCGATTGAATCTGAAGAAACAGATGAGGTGCTCCATGAGCTTTTCTCGCATGAAGGTGACGAAGAGGAAGAATTCGAAACTGACCCGCAGTTCGACATCACAGCTGAGAATACAGTAATAGCGCACAGACAAACCGAATTCGCCGAAGATGTGGAGAACCCATCGGTAACAACCCAAAGAACACATTTTGAAGATGAATTATTCTAACAAAGCTTCTGATCTGCGATTATCAACCATGTTTTTTTAGTTCGCCATATGTCAGTTTAAAATTTTATGACTAATGATTAGTGACTGTTGGTACAGAATTTCTATTTCCATATTATATTACTTTTTTAAAGTGTATTGGAGAGTGTTGTTAGAACATGTTTTAAGAAAGAAAGATAAAATGGTTGAATGAGTTATTATATGAGCATCATAAAGTATATTTAGCACCACTTCACAAGATCATATAACTATATGACATAGCGTCTGACAGCCTGAACATAAAGATTACTGTTAGAGAATTATCCATCCGTGATGTTTGGCTTTTTATAATGGATCGCATTGTAATAAAAGCTGTCTCTTTCAGCGGTTATAGTTATCAAGGCTTTCGTACAAGTTTAGAGTTTTCAAAATGTGTGATTGCCCCCCTAACACGACGTGCAAGAAGGTCTCGGAGTTTGAGTTCACCTGCATTTGCGCTGATGGCTTTTCTGGAGTTATGTGCACCCCAGGTAACTAAAACCGTTGTTTTGTTGTAAAATAATCATGCGCCTTTAGTAACGTCATACTGCACTGATTGTTTTTCTTCCTTCAGTCCACCATCACGGAAAGTCTGTGACTCTTGGCGTCATTATCGCCGTTCTCGCCATCCTCTTCATCGTCTTCATCTAATTCTACAAGACCTGCAAGTCACAGAAGAGAAGTGTAGGTTACAATTATTGCTCCATATTGCTTATCATTACTGCTGCTAGTATCATGAACGTTAATGTCCCAGTTATTCGTTTTCAGGACTCTTTCGAACTCATGCAGGTATAAGACGAGATTCCACTTTTACTGTTGTTTCTTTTGTTATGTAACGTTCTTGAAATAAAACTATTAATTACGGCATTAAAGCTTTCGAAAAACAAGATATTGAATTACTTAACACTAAAATAACCTATTTAAGCACATTTTTAATATTCATGACACCAAACGCTGGAAATCAGCAAAATAAACATCTGTTCCGAACTCAGCGTGCTGCGTGGAGCAGAATGATGTATTGGATGAGTACCAAACATTTAGATTGCACAAAAAGTTGCAAAATGCGGATCCGTCAGGTTTGGCGCGACCGCCATAGGAAAATCGATGCTGTTGCTCGTAGGGAGGCGATATCTCTATGTAAATGATGTATGTGGTAGAGAATTTTGTCTTGTACCGTATAGTACTATCCGCATTCTGTTCTCGGAGAAGAATTCGAAAATACAGTGATCCGAATAGTTTTAGGTCATTTTCTGTCAACGGCAGAAAAATCGAAAAATGGGTTTTTATCACGGAAAATGAAAGTTTTATGAAATTTTGATATGGAGCTTTTCTAAAGAGGAGCACGCGCTGAATCGAATGAAGTGGTTGACTTTATGCTAAAATAATAATTTAACCTTTTTTCACGCATTCCTTGAATCCGATGTCGCCGAGGTACCCTTATTTGAGCCTAATTTTAACCCCCCTAGGGAAGGATACATGAAACGAAAAGGAGATATGTTATACAGTTTTTAAAGCTCTACAATTTGAGATATAGTACCCAAAACGTTTTGAGTATAAGGTATTCTACGGTCAAATTGAAATATTTAAAATAATTTTTCGATATGAAAATGAAATATGACTCAAACCCATCTGGAGAGTTTTTGTTTAGAATTCAACGGGGATGCTAATAAAAAAAAGAAAATTGAAAAATATTTATGTTGATGGAAGTTATGGCAAATTAGACTTTTTCCGTACATATGCATGCTTAGACAAAGAAAAAATTTTTATAACAAAATTGATCTGATTATTTTCTTTACAGTGCGTATGGGTACCCCTAATTAAATTTTGGATAACTGAATCGGAAAATTTTGCGCCGGGGTAGGCCCCCATTGAGGGCTGCTTGATCCTTACAGAGAGGCTCTCTTAAGGCACGAAAATATTCTCTCCTCTCTCTCTCTATCTTTCCTTCTCTCTCATCCTCTCTCTCTCTCTCCCTCTCTTATATTCTCTCTCTCTCTCTCATTCGCTCTTTTTCTCTATCCATCCACCCTTCTCTTTCTCTCATTCGCTCTTTTTCTCTATATATCCACCCTTCTCTTTCTCTCATTCGCTCTTTTTCTCTATATATCCACCCTTCTCTTTCTCTCATTCGCTCTTTTTCTCTATCCATCCACCCTTCTCTTTCTCTCTCTCTCATTCTCTGTCTGTCTCTCTCTCTCTGTCCTCCTTTCTCTCTCTCTCTCTCTCTTTCTCTCTCTCTCTCCCTGTCATCCTTTCTCTCTCTCAGTCTCTCTCTCTCTCCAACCTCTCTGAATGGCCCACTCCTCGGCTGCCTCTCCCACGAGTACCATCGGATCTATCAGTCCTCTCTCTGCCTCTTCCTCGCTGTCCGCGAGTGCAGCGGCGGCGCGTACGGGGAAGCGGAGACGGCTGACGGCACCGACCGCGCCGAATCTGTGGACAGGGGGTTAGAGTATTGAGAATGAGGTTATGGGGATTAGGGAGAGAGTGGGGGGGGGGGGCAAGAGAGAGAGAGAGAGACAGAAAGAGAGAAAGGAGAGGGAAAGGGGAATTTATAGAGAAAGAGAGAGAGAGAGGAGCAGAGAGAGAGAGAGAGAGAGAGAGAGAGAGAGAGAGAGAAAGAGAGGAGCAGAGAAAGAGAGAGAGAGAGTGAATAGAAAGAGAGTGGGGGGAGAGAGTAGGAGAGAAAAGGAGAGGGAGAGGGGAATTTATAAAGAAAGAGAGAGAAAGAGGAGCAGAGAAAAAAGGAGAGAGAGAGAGAGGAGCAGAGAAAGAAAGAGAGAGAGAGATAGAGTGAATAGAAAGAGAGTGGGGGGAAGAGGGAGAGAAAGAGAGGGAAGAAGAGACAGTTTGAAAGTCAGCGAAGAACAGCGCAGCGACTTTTCTCACAACTTTGTCAGCCATTTCTCTCCGAAGCATTCCGGTTATCAAACTGGTGTTTTCATGTGATAACCACGAAAAAGAAGGAAGATTCGGGATTAATTCCTTGGTTTCACTGATGTGAGAAATCGGTTGAATTAAACTCTTACCGTATCCCCTTCTCGGGCGATGTCCTCATGACGGCCGCTTCGCATTCTACCGTACCATTCCGCGTAAGATTCGAGCCAACGCCCGTGTTGAACACCGGATCGGATTCGAGGTTCTGAAAAGTTTATAATCATTAAAAAAAATGATAATGATAGAAAATACACATATTTATTTCATAATTACATTTAAACGTTATATTATTATTATTACTATTTCTGAAAGAAAATATGCATAATGCATTCATTTCATCGAAGAGAACAAAGCATCGAACCAAATATAAAAATAAAATCCAATAACTTACTGCAACAGCGTCGACAACTACATCTCCAAGACATTCTTCGCCCGCACGCGACGCGACCGCAACGCGTAGCGCTTCTCTACAACGGGCGTGCATGTCGGAGCGCTCGAAAGAGACGCCACCATGCACGGCGATGTGTCGCCTGAATGAGTGGCAATTTCCTTATATCAGGATGACGTCAGAATATAAAGAAAAAAGAATATAAAAAAAAACTATTTATTTATCATGGGCTTCAGAGTACGAATCTAAAGAGAGCCGTGCACTAAGACGGAAAAAGCGAACAAAAAACTAATCCATTACAAAATACCATTATATGTATATTTATTATATTTAAAAAAATCGCTTGAAAAAAGCAGAAATTTTCAGTGAGGCCAAGCTAAGAGTTGCATGATTACTATCATGACGAGAAAACATGTCAGTCTCATTTGAAATATAAAAATTAACAATAAAAAAAGTAAAATATATATATATATATATATATATATATATAGATAGATAGATAGATAGATAGATAGAAAAGAAAGACCTCATTTCTCTGCTGCTGCTAGCCCCTTTCCAATGTGTTCTTCGAGCGCGCTTCGGCTGAAGCGATGCTGGAGCAGAATGCGATCGTGCGCGTCGAGCAGCACGGGAATGTCGTACTTGAGCTTCTTAAAATATTAATATTAATTAATTTATTTATTTATTTATCTTAAATTTTTATTCATTTGACCACCGGAATGTCGTATTTGAGCTTCTTTAAATATATTTTCATTATTTATTTATTATCTTATTATTTTGCCGATGATAAATTCTGCTACTATTTTCTGCAAAAGCTTTTCACAGCAAGATTTTAAAAAAGTGCGTATAAATACTGCATAAAGAAATATGCATGAAATTAACGAGCGAGAAATCGACTTCTTACAATTGCACCTTAATTTTAAAACAATCTATGCAGTCAAGGCGAAAAGGTGAGAAGGGAAACAACTAGTGGAAAAAAGTAAAGTATAGTATATTTATAAATATACTCTAAAGCAAAGTGGTTTACTTTACTTTTGCTTAAATGAACTCTAAAGTAAAGTAGTATACTTTAATTTTACTTAAATCTACTCTAAAGTAAAGTAGTTTTCTTTACTTTTAAGCAAATCTACTGAAAAGTAAAATAAAAGTAGTTAATTACCTCTTGGAGCTGCTCCGGAAGGCGGCTAATGTCGACAGGCTCAACAAGCACTTCTGCCGTTCGCTGTTTCTCGTCTAAGTAGACACGGAGACTCTTCTCAAAGCGGCCACACAATCCACAGTGATCAGAGACGACCAGGCGAAGCAGGCGTGGGGAAGAAGCCTGTCATTATTAGGGAAAGACAAGTTATTATTATTACGAAAGATTCAAGATATATAATAGTTATCATTCATCATATTTATATACATAGTTATGCTGCTTACTATGCAGTACGATATGATATATCAGAAGTTTGTTTCACGGGTGCATAGCTGAACAAGGGCGGGGCATGCGCCATGTTGTACCCCCCCCCCCCGGCCGGCTCAAAATTCCGTTGAACCCCCCCCCCCCCCCCCGGATGAAACATTTTTTGCTTGAAAAATGGCACTTTTTCCACAAGAAAGGCGATTTTGGACCGAAAAAGTCATTTTTTCGGCTTTGTACCCCCCGGCCTGGAGTCTTGCGCCGGACGTTGTTCAGCACTGCACGGGTGTTGCTTTA
>CALZFC010000132.1:470000-475000 GCA_945643635.1 Allodiplogaster sudhausi
CATTGGAAAAGACACGCTACTGCTAGGGGCGAACTTTGATCAGCACTAACATTCAAACAACTTATCATTCACGTGCTATTCACGTGAAGAATCTAAATTCTTGTTGTAGTCAAGGTGCCCCCTCATTTAGATAGATCGCTTGTTTTGCAAATCTTGCCTCGATAACCGTGCTAACCAATTTGTTATCTACCTCTCTCTCTCCCTCTCTCTCTCTCAATCTCTCTCTCCTCTCTCTTTCTCTCTCTCTCTCTACTTCTTCTCATTCTTGGCCTCCTTTTCCACTTGCTACTTCTTCGTCTTCTGTCCAGGTAGTTCGATACTCGACTTATCAACCGGTGGAATTGTGGGCGGGGCTTGGGCGAGTGTTGGTTTCGCGCGCGGTTTCCCGGAAGATGGCGCACGGAAGAGCGACATGTAGTCTGACGAGTCAAAGTTGTCGTCGATCTTCTCCTGTAAAAAAAAATTGTAAAAAAAAATTATAAAAAATTAGAACAATAAAAAACAGTATATACGAAAAACATTAAGAATATAATAAATAAATATTTAAAATAAATATTTATAAATGATTAAAATATATAGAATAAAGAGCGCAAATAAAATATATCCTTGAAATGTCAAAAATTCTCTTTAAAAATTTATTTAAGACTCTCCAAAGCAGGAAACTGGAGAAAAACAATGATTATAATACACAAATTATACAAAATAACTATTAATTTGACATGAACTTCCCAAGGATATGGTCACTTGGAAAGCGCATCCTGAGCCGTCTAGCATGCAAAATGAGCATGTGAGAGTAGCGAAGCCAACAAGAATTAAAATTATGGCATTGACTAACAGGCTACAAATATATATATATGATAAACTACTGTAATATTGAGCATTCTAATCTGGCGACTACAGTAACCTGGACAATCCGCTTTGTCTTTGGCTTACGCGCAGCAAGCATCTGACGCCTTTCATCCTCGGACAGCTTTTTTAGGTCGACCGGCAGAGCGAATAGCTAGAAATAAATATGTTAAAAAAAAGTACTTTTCCAAATACTTTTCTTTAAACCAATTTCGTGTACCGTCCTTCTTAGCAAACCCGCTTTTAATTCTAATTCCCTCATTTTAATTCCTCGTCGGAGAACTTTTCGTACAAATTCTATTCGTTTTTTTTTCGAAGCTTCCGACTGCGTTATTAATTCGCTGGTTATGAATGTTTATAAAGCACAAATCGGCCCTGATAGGCCTTACATTAATTCCTATAATTCTTACTGTAATGGTTATAACCATTACAGTATTCCTTCTTAACCTCGATGGGTTCCGACGCGCGGATGGGCACGGTGGAGCCGTCCGGCTTGACGAGGAGTGCCGGGTAGCGGCGGAGGAACTGCGCTCGGTTGATGGCGCCGATCGAGGCGCGGTGCGCGTTGGCGCGGACAGCTGAAAAGAAAAAAAGATGACGACGAATACTTAGCGTCCTTAAGCCTTAAAGCTTAACCGTAAATCCTTAAACCTTAAGGCATATATCCTTAAGGCTAACGATTACATATTACACGGGCCTAAACCTATCTCACTTAGAGAAGCTATACTTTGTTCATTTCTTAATTGTGACTTAATGCACACATTCAAAACAAATACATGCTTAAATTCTTACTACTAAAACTGCATCATTGCTTTGAATAAGTAAACGCATCGCAGCTTAATCATTAATCAATTAAAATGTTTGTTCCACCGTAGCGAGAAATGCCCAAGAATTCGGAATAGAAACAGATAGCATTGGACCACTAATTAATTACTAATTGCATGCCTAAAATATGCGCCTCTTCGTAAGTAGACTCATGGCAAGATATTCATACTAAAATGCACAGAAGAAGATTAGCTGTCAAAAGGTGTTGATTATTACTGTTCGTGCTGCAACAAAATAATGAATATGAATTAGCAATCATAAAAAATAACCAAATATATAACATAGAATGAGCCGCCGCGAGATTAGCCAATCTAACCTGAAGTGGTCGGAGTGGCTACAATCCGTGCGAGGCAGCGGGCACCCGAGGTCATTACTGACCGGAGCAACACCATCACTGGAAAGAACCATTCAAGATCTTATATATATTCAATCCCTGCCCGATGCGCAATCAAAAGAAGGTTCCTAATCATAAATCACATTCCTAATTATAAATCACATTCCTAATTATAAATCACAACGCGCTCAACTTCCTCAACAGGGACGATAAAAGCACTCTCAGAACAGCCGATTCATGGATTGCTTGATAACTTTATTAAACTAAAGCACAAACAAGCCTATCCAGATACTAGCAGTTGCAAAAAATAAAAAATAAACCAACACTTGAAAGCCATCCGTGCCCACCATTTTAAGAAAATGAACGGTAAGGTACCAATTCTGGGATTGTAAAATACCGTTCAACTTTCACAAAGTTTCCGCGCTGAGAAACAAGAATCCGATAGCCTGATTGCTTTATTCCGCATATATTGCTCCAGCAAGTAATAACTTCAGTTTGATAAGAACAGAAAGGAATCCGAAGCGCGTCGAAAGCGATAAAAAAACAAAACGGGAAACAAAGACAAAGGTCGACCTGATCTAGAGCAAATGCAGAAAAGCAGAAGTGGAAAACTTGACCTAACCATAGTTACCGTATACAAGTACAGTGGGTCAGACTTCGGGTCAGCGGTATTTAAACAAGGCACTTTGCGCTTTTATTAAAAGCGCGTAGTAATTCTGAAACAACTCGACAATTTATAGGGATGCTATAGGCGGAAATACTCTTCTTGCTCAGTAGAAAAAAGGAAATATGGAAAAGTATGAAATATACACAGAATTCTGCATAGGAAATTAGCCTTAAGAGAGCCAATCTGATAGGCTCGACCACGGGCGTGCAGGGAATAAAATTATTTTTTGATTTTAATTTTATTTGAAGGGTTACTGTAGCACCCTATGGGGATTCCAAAAGCATTTTTTTCAAAAATTTATTTTTTTTTAAGCACAGTATACCTCGAAATGTCGAAATGTGTTAAATAGCCATAACTTTTTGTAAACTCAACGAAATTGAATTTTGAAAAGTTTATTGCGTTCAGCAATCCCAGGGGCATGAAACAGTCATAAAAAATGTTTTGAAAAAATTCATTTAAAGGGTCATATTGACTCCCAAATGTATCGGAGGTGCGGTTTGGACACGAAAACGTTTCGAGCGCGCGAATACGACACCACCACGTGAAAGAGGAGCATTTAAAACCCCTAGTACAATGGTTCACTAAAGGATTGTCCTACGTAATGGTGTCCTAATTTCCGCCTGAACATTCACAACTGATCAAACTCGTGAGCAGGAAAATTGGCATAAATCGCTTCAAACTCAACAATGGGCAACATTAGAGTGATCATTCGATTTGTCTTCTTAAAACTAACAAAACAGTGCCAAAATACGCATGACTTTGCTTTTAATTTCACTTTTTCAACACTTTTTTGGAAAAACCCTTTTTTCTGTGTCTTGACATCGGCACCTTTTCACCTGTTTCTGATATTTGTTGAGCAGAACGCGCCATAGTTTTACCTTTGTAAGAAAGAGCATTTAAGTTTACGTAGTTTACATAGGTTTGCAACTGAATTGGACGACGTAATAGATGCGATTTTGCGGCCAGAAATTCCTAACTCCGCAAATTATCAAAATTTTAAATCGCCGAATCCTTCCCGAGATTGTAGTTCTTGTGCTAGAAACAAGATGAGATTGTTCACCAGTCGATTTCATGCCGATATGGCATATTAGTGCAAAATTACAAAAAAATAATTGGTAAATTGTTTTTTCGTATCTCAAATAATTCCCCTATAACCACGGAAATGTAACTTTATGACTCATTTTCAAAGGAATTTCTGAATTTAACTTTCACCACATCAAAGAACGGGTTTTTGAAGCTTTGCAATTGCCCATCACTTCAATATAGCTACAATCTTTTCGATAATCTATAATTAGATATAGAAATCCGATGACTTTTTTCAAAAAAAATTTTTTTTTCAAATCGTTCTTTTGCCGTATGTTAAAGGTTGGGAAAGAAGAGAGTCAATTTTATTCTTTATACTAATGCTTTTTGCTTCATCCATTTTCAATATACATACATCTCAGAATAATTCATCGTGAATTTCGGGCTCAAAATAATTCATCGTACCATGTCTTCCTGTTATTCTGAGATGTAAATTGAAAATTGATGAAGCAAAAAGCATTAGTATAAAGAATAAAATTGACTTTCTTCTTTCCCAACCTTTAACATACGGCAAAAGAACGATTTGAAAAAAAATTTTTTTTTCGAAATAAGTCATCGGATTTCTGTCTCTAATTATAGATTATCGAAAAGATTGTAGCTACATTGAAGTGAAGGGCAATTGTACAGGTTCAAAAAAAACCCGTTCTTTGATGTGGTGAAAGTTAAATTCAGAAATTCCTTTGAAAATGAATTATTTGAGATACGAAAAAACAATTTACCAATAATTTTTTGTAATGTTGCACAAAAATGCCATATCGGCATGAAATCGACTGGTGAACAATCCCATCTTGTTTCTAGCTAAAGAACTACATGCTCGGAAAGGATTCGGCGATTTAAAATTTTGATAATTTGCGGAGTTAGGAATTTCTGGCCGCAAAATCGCATCTATTACGTCGTCCAATTCAGTTGCAAACCTATGTAAACTACGTAAAATTAAATGCTCTTTCTTGCAAAGGTAAAACTATGGCGCGTTCTGCTCAACAAATATCAGAAACAGGCGAAAAGGTGCCGATGTCAAGACACAGAAAAAAGTGTTTTCCAAAAGTGTTGAAAAAGTGAAATTAAAAGCAAAGTCATGCGTATTTTGGCACTGTTTTGTTAGTTTTAAGAAGACAAATCGAATGATCACTCTAATGTTGCCCATTGTTGAGTTTGAAGCGATTTATGCCAATTTTCCTGCTCACGAGTTTGATCAGTTGTGAATGTTCAGGCGGAAATTAGGACACCATTACGTAGGACAATCCT
>CALZFC010000132.1:482500-685942 GCA_945643635.1 Allodiplogaster sudhausi
GAGAGAGAAAGGGAGAGTGAGAGTGAGAGAAAGAAATACAGAGAGAGATAAGAGGAAGAGAGAGCGAAAGAGAAAGAGAGAGGGAGTGAGAGAAAGAAAGGGAGAGTGAGAGAGGAATGGAAAAGAAAGAAAGAAAGGCTCGAGAATGGAGATGAATGGAATGTAGTTTCTGCCAAAAAAAAATGTGGCCAATTGCTGTTGAAGAAAGGTGTGAAAGAGTGGGTTGGTTACGAAGGACGATTGATCAGTCAGAACAGTAGAATAGTGACAAAAGGAATTTGGGGAAAAGTGAGGGAGCGAGAGAGAGACAGATAGAGCGAGAGAGAAGCGAAAGAGAGACAGAAAACGAGAGAGAGAGAGAGAGAGAGAGAGAGAGAGTATAAGAGAAAGCAAGATAAAGCGAGAAAAGAGAGAGGAAGAGAGCGAGCGAGTGAGAGAGAGAGAGAGAAAGATTAAGAGAAAGTGAGAGAGAGAGAAAAGCAGGAAGTTAAAGAAGAAGAAAAAGAGCCATTGCCGTGGGCAGAGATAATAAACAATGACAAACAGGAAGGAAGAGAAGATGGCCGTAAACAATATCAAACAAGAGCAAAATTATAGCCCATAACTCTACAGCACTCTTCCTTTTGGTAAGAGCAAATAATAGGCCGCCGTTTCCGTCCTCTGAAACATTACGAAATCGAATACCCGTCTAATGGCGGGTGCGGCGGGCGGAGGGCCAAACTCCACTTCCACAGAGTCCTTTACCAACTTCTTCTCGGGTCCACAAACCAAAACCTGGCTCGGCGCTGCGCGTAATTTGAAACCAAACTTGGCGGGAATGAATAAAAGAAGCAACCACCCTCCCCCCCCCCCTTAGGCGCTGTAAATATTCGAAAAAGGCAAGTGAATCATGCGTGGTTCCTTGATAAAATGACAACTAGAAATTTCGAAATCGTTTTCTCTTTTCAAAATTTTGTAACTAACACATCAATGAGTTGAGGAAACAAGGAATAAAAGCCAGTGTCGAGGACCCAAAAGATAACTGTTGGGAAGGAGGTATTGGGCGCGGCTAAATGTTACTCGAAAATGTGGCGCGGGTAGTGCTTTGGGAACGTACTTTGGTAACGCTCAAAATCAGAGTGGCGCTCTCAAACCGACAGCACCTTCTTTTTCCCCTGAGAGGAAACTGCTTGGATAGAACAGAATAATTCGTCTAAAAATTAAAGGAGTCCTTATTGTTTAGTTATACTCTAAAATATTTTTGAACCAACAAATTAGGGAAGGAAGGCTAACCCTGGAACTGCACACAAAGGGGGGTCTACTCTAGCCAAGGCAATCAGCCTTTCCCTCTGTGTATGTGTGCATGTGAATTTTAGAAAGCCAGTGTGGAGGGATAAGGGGGGCGGGGACGGAACGCCAATTAGCTTTCCAATGACCGGCCTTGAGGGAGTTGGAGGAGAGCGGTCTGGAGATGGGGATGGGGATGGGGCTGGGCTGGATGAGGGGGGGAGGGGAACGATTTGGGATGGGGGGGGGGGGCGTCTAGGAGTAGACGCTAGAAGGGGGTAAGGGTAAGAGTTGATTCTGGTCTGCTCTCTCTCTCTCTCTCGCTCGCTCGCTCTCTTTCTCTCGCTCTCTTTCTCTCTTTCTCTCTCTCTCTTGCTCTCTTTCTCTCTCTCTGTATCTCTCTCTCTCTCGCTTCGTGAACAATGCACAGAGTCAGGAATGGAGAGGCGAGGGGGGGGGGGGTTAGAAAAGACATCCGATCTGCACATGGAGAGCTGGTAAACGAATAAGAAGATGGAAGTAAGGGAGCGAGGGTTCGAGAGAGAGAGAGAGACAGAGAGACAGAGAGAGAGGAAGAGAGAGAGAGAGAAAGAAGACTAGTGAGTGAAGGAGGAGCACAGAGGGTAAGTCAAGGACAAGGAAAGGGTTATAAAAAAAAAGCCTGCGAAAGGCAGACATGAGAACTAGAAGAACCATTGCTAATTGAGCAGAGAAGCAGAGAATGTAACGGAGTACAGAGAGGTAAGGGGGATCAAGAGAAACAGAAAGAGAGAATGAGAGAGAGAGAGAGAGAAATATAGAAAGAAAAAGAGAAGAGAAGGAGAGAAAAAGGACGAGAGAAAGAGAGAGAGAGAGTGAGAGAGGGAGAGAGAGATGAGAGTGGAATGAAGAAGCCACTTGTCTCTCTGCTGTCCCTTCTGGCTGACGATGTCAGCGAGTCTGTCCTGACCAAGTACTACTGGTCAAGAAGGGATTATTAGCCTTGCATATCCTTCTCTTCACTCTTTCTCTCTCTCTCTTCATTTTCTCTCTCTCTGTCTCTTTCTCTCCTTAATTTCTTTCTCTCTCTATCTCTCTCTCTTTCTCTCACACTCTCTCTCCATAGCATTTCCATTCCCTCTACCCCATCAGATCTTTTCAGTTCTCTCCGAAAGAATGAATGCACAACTGGTCAGTTGTTCAGCAAGAATTGCTGATGAAGTTACATATAAGGAAGGACACAGGAGAGAGAAATACAGATTGAGAGAGAAAGAGTGAGAGAGAGAAAGATAAGAAGAGAGAAAGAGAGAGAGAAATATAATAAGAGAGAAAGAGAGAAAGAAAGATAAGAAGGGAGAAAGAGAGAGAGGGCTCATGGAGAGTGAGAAAGTCAATGAAAATCGGAGAGAGAGAGAGAGCAGAGATGCAGAGTCAAAGGGTTAAATCCAAGCTTCGGCCTAGATAAATCATTGATGCGAGCAAGGTGCGTGGGGCTAAAC
The DNA here is from genome assembly GCA_945643635.1 of Allodiplogaster sudhausi. Classification (NCBI taxonomy): domain Eukaryota; kingdom Metazoa; phylum Nematoda; class Chromadorea; order Rhabditida; family Diplogasteridae; genus Allodiplogaster; species Allodiplogaster sudhausi. Next base: position 485,245 of record CALZFC010000132.1, read on the forward strand.
GGCGAAAAAAATATTTAGTACTCGCGACAGAGAGAGAGAGAGAGAGAAAGATACAGAAATAGAGAGAGAGAGAAGCAGAGAGAGTGAGAGAATCAGAGAAAAAAAAGAAGAAACCCAATCAAATCCGCGGTGACAAGAGGAAGCATCTGCTCCGTGTCTCTCGTAAGATAGAAGTGGAAATAGTAGTAGCGGGAGGAGCATATCTCAGGAGAGTGGATTAGCGTGGCTGCTCACGGGGGGGGGGGCTCTCGCTCTCTTTTCCTCTTTCCTGTCTGTCACCCCCTGCTACTCTCTTGTCCGGCTATCCGGGAGGGCCAAATAAGGAAGGGAGGAAGAGTGACGGGGAGAGAGGGAGAGAGCGAGAGAGAGAGAGAGAGAGAGAGAGAGAGAAGGAGAACGAGATAGAGAGAGAGAGAATTAGAGAGAGAAGGAGAACTAGAAAAGTGTGTGATAGAGAGGGAGAGATAGTGGAGAGGAGAGAGAGAGAGAAAGAGAGAGAGAGAAGAAGAAAGAGAGAAAGATAGTGTGAACGAGAGGGAGAGCGAGGGAAAAGAGAAATGGACAGCTCTAGGCTACTTCCTGTGCAAGCAACACTGCGAGGGCAGGCGGGGAACATGGCAGATTGAAGCGGCGATGGGTGTCAAGGGCGACTTAGCGGAAGGGAGAGAGAGGGAGAGAGATAGAGAGAGAGAGAGAGAGAGAGTGAGACAGAGAGATTGGGGGACGCAGACAGTCGGGCAAGGCGTGGAACACGAGATAAAAGACAGGGATAAAGCGACGGGGAGACAGAGAAATAGAGAGTACGAAAGATAAGAGTCAGCAAGAGACAGAGCGAGAAAGAGAGAGAGAGAAAGAGAGAGAGAGAGAGAGAGAGAGAGAGAGGAACAGAAGAGATTCCGCGCATATACAGGGTTAATCTTTCTTGCATGAGTGATGGAAAAGGTGAGGCATGGGCAATGGCGCGCGCCGTGTGGATTTGCACACGTTTGAGCGAGCCAAATTTTCTCTCTCTCTCTCTTTCTCTCACACTCTTTCTTTCTCTCTCTCTCTCTTGCTCCTTCTCTCTCTCATTCTCTTTCTCTCTCTCACTCTCTTTCTCTCTCTCACTCTTTCTCTCTCTCTCTCAGCCTGCTATCCCTCTCTTCTCTCTGTCACGGGATGGGGGTGAGGAGTGGCAATACTAACACACTCGTCGCTTTCAATATGTCTTCCATCTTCAGAGTAGAGAGAAAGGGAAGAAGTGAGAGAGTGAGAGAAAGACAGGCAGAGAACGAGAGAAAGATAGAGAGAGAGAGAGAGAGAGAGAGAGAGAGAAGTAGAGTGGTAACAAATCTGAAACTGAGATGAGACCGAAAGTAGGAAGGCCTGTCATGGGTGATTCTTGATTTGGTGTCGCAATGATAGGATTGGCTTCAATCGAGAGAGTGAGAGAGATAGAGACATAGAGAAAGAAAGAGAGAGAGAGAGGTAGCGACAGAGAGAGAGAGAGAGAGAGTGAGAGAGATAGAGAGAAGCAAACACAACACTCGGCTAAGCCAACAGCAGGACCTCCAGACGGAAATGGGGGAAAGGAATGGAAAGGGAATAAATTGAAGGTAAATGGCCCGAAACAGTTGAATCCATTGAAGGGGGCACTTAACTGACAATGAGAAAGCCTATGTGGTCTTCTATCTCGCTTTTTATCTCTCTAATTGTTCCTTCTCCCTCCCTTTCTCTCTCTCTCTCTCTCTCTTTCTCTCGTTATCTCTCACCCTCCTTCTCTCATTCTTTCTGTTTCTCTCTCTCACTCACTCTTTCTCCTCTCTCTCTCTCTCTCTTAAATGCCTCGCACAACATTGGTCTGGCCTTCACACATGTCGCGCTGATAAATCGGACTGAGCCCAGATTGCTCGGAAGGGAAGGGGATTAGTGATTAAGAGCCACACAAACAAGGTCCAAACTTTAGTCCTGTGAAGCCTCATTCACAGGCATTAAAAATATATTTAAATATTAGACCAAAAAAATAACTAAACCATAAGCTAACAACTTCTTCGAGAAACCAAGGAAAGCCTGGATATTGAGAGAGAGAGAGCGAGAGATAGAGATAGAGAGAGAGAGAGAGAGAGAGAGAGAGAGAAATGTTGAGAGGTAACAACACGTCTTTCCATTTGTTTAGAAAAGAGGTGAGCAAAAAACGAAGATCTAGTCGTGGGTGGCAGTGAATAGCGCAGTAAACACACTGAAAAGAAAGCTAACTAAAAGCCAATAGGAGTGAAGCGGAAAATGAAGATTTCTGAAAGGAAAGGGAGGGAGAGAGAGAGTGAAAGAGAGAGAGAGAGAGAGATATAGAGAGAAAAAGAAAGAGAGGGAGAGAGAGAGAGACCCAGGATAAAGATAAACATGGTTCTCACACAGAAACAGTACTCAAGCATGCCAATGGAACACAGTATACTCATCCTGGCAAGTCATGGAAAACTTGAATCTGCTGTAAAAAAAAATTCGCCTACTTTTGCTGCAATTCCGATATCGACAGAATCAATCGCATGTAATTGATAATACGAAAAGGAAACAAATTGTTTATTTATATCGAGAGAAAAAAACCTGATTTTAGCTCGTATAGAGAGAAAAGAGGTTAAGTATAAGAAGCGATTAAGGGGGCTGCTTAGCTTATTTTTTTACTAGAAAATTTTTTCCCGCATAATTTTTCCCTTCTCCCCCCAACCTTTTTTTTTTATATTTCCTCTACGTAAAAAATCCTTTGATTACCCTGCAGATTGAAGATGACTGGTAAAAAAAAATTAATGCTGGAAAAATATTTTGCCACCTCAGTCAGGAATGCAGCTGGCGATGAGTCATCACTAAAGACGTCATTTGGAAGGGGGGGAAACAAGAATGGAACCTAGAAGAGAGAGAGAAAGAGAGAGAGACAGAGAGACAGAGAGAGAGAGAGAGAGAGAGAGAAAGCGGAAGAGAGAGAGAGAGAGAGAGCGAGAGCGAGAGAGAGAAGAGATAGAGAGAAAAAAAAGAGAAATTGGAGATGATGAAAGAGAGATAAAACCGGCTTCTAGTCATCTTTCCTTACAAGATAAACAATTTCCGTAGGCAGCTTCTTCCTCCAATTCGCAAGCATAACTGATTCCCCTAATTTACAACAGCAACAAAACAAGAGTAAATTCCTGTAAATGGCAAAAATGAATCACCAAAAAAAACAGAGCGAGAAAAGCAAAGAAAAAAGAAAACCCGCTCTTTCTTAACAGTAATACGATCGGATATCAAATGCCAGATATTAAATAAAACCCGCTTACGATTACTTTTTTCCTATCTTCAAATATTTCTCACTTAAGAGCTGATCAAGCGACCAAATTCTTTGGCTGCTAGAAAAAAAACTGTGTTTTTCTCTCTCTCTCTCTCCTCTAGTCACGCCTGCGGAAGTATGAGCTGGCACAAGGAAGAGATAGAAAAAGATGAGAGAGAGAAAGAGAGCGAGAGAGAGCGAGAGAGAGAAAGAGAGCGAGAAAGAGAAAGAGACAGAGAGACAGAGAGAGAATTAGAGAGAGTGAGGATGAGGAAGAGAAAGAGAGAGAGAGAGAGAGAGAGAGAGAGAGAGAGAGAGAGTGAGAGAAGAGCGCTGGAATAGCTAGAAGACATACTAGCTGACTCAACCGTTCCATTCCGTTGCTAACATTTGCGCTGCATACGTTGAAGGGAATGGCTATATCCATGATTGTTGTCTCTTTCTCTCTCTTTCTCTTCCTACTTCATCTCTATCTATCTCTTCCTTCCATCCTCCTCTTGGTACTCTCTCTCTGTCTCTCGCTCCATCCCTCCTCTTTTTATTCTCTCTCTCTCTCCTCTTTTTACTCTCTCTCTCTCCTCTTTTTACTCTGTCTCTCATTCTCCTCTTTTTACTCTCCCTTCTCTCTCTCTCTCTCTCTCTCTCTCACCGTTCCCCTTTAGTTTCCCCATTCCGCACCGACCCTCTCTCTCAATCCATGCCTTTGGTCTGAACGGCGTGGCTAATCAATAGAGGGGCGCGCCTTTTGCATCAGTGCGGGTGGAAGAATGTTCGTAGGAGGAAAAGCGGAGAAATAAACAGATAAGAAGAGGAGTGTTAAGGAAGCGATGAGAAAAGTGAAGAAGGGTGAAGGAGCGAGAAGGGTGAGAGAGAGAGAGAGAGAGATAATGAGAGAGAGAAGAAGACGAAGAAGAAAGAGAGAAAGAAAGAGAATGAGTGAGGGAGAAAGGACCAGGATTTGCGGGTGTTTGATGAGATCAGAGTGATTGCTTGGCTTCAGCGAATTCTTCTCTTACTTCTCACTATAAGCAGATATTTAGAAGAAAAAAAGGCAATCTCAGTGAGCTTGAAAAAGCGTTAAAATGTCCATTTTTTTCGATAGTTCTTGTTGCCGCCATCTTTGATAGAGCAGTTTTAGTCAAAAAAAAAAATTAGTAGACTCTGTTGAAGTATGAGCCATCAATAACTCAATCCTCTGTCTAACAAAAACAAAAGTGGAAGCAAGGAAAGGGTAACTAGACGACGAAGGAAAGTGATAGGGAATGCCCAATAATAATACATCACTGGAATGATAAGAAAGGCAAGCTCTTACAGGGTGGGCAGGAATAGCGAGACTGAAAATAGGAGATGGGGGGGGGAGGAGAGAGAAAGGGAGAGCGCGACAGAGAGACAGAGAGAGAGAGAGAGAGAGAGGTGAGAGAGGAAAGAGAGAGAATGGAGAGAAAGGAGAGGAGAAAGAGTGGGTGAAAGAGAAGAGAGGGAGAGAGAGAGTGCTTGCGAATGGCATCCAGAAAAAAAAAACGGAAGTACTTTCTCGAGGAATTGAGAAACCTCGTCATTAACCATCACTTCTTGACTGATAAAGTTATCACGGAAAACAATTTATTCCGGGAAGGCAAAAGAAACAACAAAAAAATTGAGCGCAAATTATACTACAATGAGCCAATAGTACCGTAGCGCATACAGTATATCCATGAACTAAGGCTATTGCCTACTGTAGGCAACAACGGATAATGATGTTAAACAGAACAATAACTACAGATACTATTACTGTTTCCTTTTTTTTTTATAAAAATGAGAGAGCAGTAACGTATCTATTTATTCTCTGCTTTTTATACAAACTAAATGAACCGTAACCATTCTAAAATCTGGCTGGGCGGGAAAATGAAAAATTCAAATATCCGGAATCTTTGGACGTGTCGCGCCAGCGCTCGCCGAGCCTGCGATCCAAGCGCCGCCCACCAGTGCGGCCACCGTGAAACCCTGAGACAGGAGAGAGAGAGAGAGAGAGAGAGAGAGAGAGAGAGAGGCAGAGAGAGAGAGAGAGAGAGGTAGAGAGAGAGAGAAAATAGGTAATTTAGTTTAGAGAAAAACAAATAAAGAAAGATTTATGTTTTTCTTTCATTATATTTCTGCATACCTTTTTAAACGGTAATGCAAATGCAGAAATTTCAACTAACAACAAGGATAAGAGTTTTCTTTTTTTTAAACTTCACAACGAAGATCAAATGCAAAATAAACAATAATCATTCCAATCCCTTTCCTTCTCTCAGTAATGTTGCCAATATGTCTTCATGTATTTGTGCTTTCAAATTGTCATGTATGAGAAATAAAAATAATAATAACCTGAGCAGCAATTCGGCCTCGCATGAAATATTGAGAACGCATAGACTTGCCTTTGAGGGACGATAACAGCATTCCTGGAAAAGAATCTCGTTAGAGAAAAGAAAGAGTGTGATAAAATTCAGTTGAATTAAACTATGTTCTCATCTCTTGTCTAAGGCAAGGAAGAAATCAAAGTGCAATATATTTAGGATGAAGAGGAAAAAAAATTTGGAAGCGAAGCATTTTTCATCGAAATGCTCAGAAACTACAGAGTAAGAGTCAGGTTTTGCTGTAGAAGAATAAATAAGGCAATGACTATCCCGAGATCCCTGCCTGCCTTGCAATTACAATGAAAAAGGAGATGGGAGATCACGGGATCGAGCCTTCGAACTTTTCTCGGAACAATTTGAACTTTCCTTTCGTCAAGCAATTAGGACGACCCTTTGCCTCTAGCGATTACTTCCTTTACTCTCTCTCTCTCTCTCTACAACTTTTCCAGACTAACAAATCTTTGCCCCCCCCCTCCTGCTAACCCTTTTAAGCTCCGCCAAAGTCATTTCCGTTACGGAAATTCCGTAGTTTGTCCGCTTAGTTCTCTCTTCTCCGAAGTGGGTAATTACGCTGTTCTATTTGTATCTCAACAATCTTTTCCAAGGGAGACAGAATTCGCTGACCTTGGAGAAGTGTTCTTTAGAACCCTGAGACTTTTAAACGAAAAAAACACCGTGAGAGGCATGTATTAAATCTTTTTGCTTCCAGTTATGGATACAAAGTTTTTCTAGATTTTTTTTTTGTTGCTTTCATAAATCACCAAAATCGTATTCGAGGAAAAATAAGAAAAATAATTCACAACGATGCCAACAAGACAGCAATGGATACCGAGTGTCTTCGTACTTTTTTTTCTTTTGTAAATCGAAAAATCAGCCCCGAAAAAAGAAGTTAAAAAAGATTCGTAATCCATACCAATAAGACAGCCAGTCGTTAGAACCATTCCGATTGGCACGAGTGGGTTGGCGACGGCCTTCTAAAATAAAAGATAAAATTAAAAAGGGTGTTATATTAATGGGGTATATTGTTGTGCTAAAATTTTTACCGAAAACTAAAAATTAAATTACTTTCGGCGGAAAGCAATAAAAGATAATTAGCATAAGAAATAATATTAGAAAATAAAAATTGTTGTTGTTGTTTTTTTTTGTTGTACAAAATGTCTTTCTTCAAACGCGGGGTAAAATGGACGATAGATTTAAAAAAAAAAAAAAAAAAAGAAACCTGGAGAACAGCATTGCTTGAGGAGGCCGCTCGTGAGCCTCCGGAGAGATCCGCCGGAATTGCCGGTACTAAAAAAAAAAGAAGAAGATGGCTTATACAACATCCAACAATCGCAAACAACTACCAAATAAATCCTGACTGATAAAACTTTTGTAAAATTTCGCATATCAATTCTCACGGACATTCGAGCTATAATACTACTTAAAAGGAAAATGTTATAAATAAGCATGACTTTGCACTCCAAATTCAATCTGAAAAATGAGTACTATTCGGAAGGCAACAGGCCATTTTTTTTGCAACAAAAAGTCTCTGTCGAAGTAATGCTGTGTTCCCATAATAGCATCTCATATAAAGCATCTTCGTAAAGACATTTTCAGGATAATAGCGAAGAAAAAAGAAAAAAAATATTGCCAAAAGATATATGCTAATAAAAAGGCTCAAAAACATTAAAAAAACGTAAGAAGTCATATGAAAATTAGAGAGAAATTGTTCGTTAGAGTTTTTTTTATAGCTGCTAAAAACGAAAACAAAAAGATTTCAAAAAAAAGCTAACCTCCTGCATTCTGGCGCCATTTCTCCGTCTCGAGTCGCCATTGAGTGTGCGCTCGCGCGTCGCGGAAATCGTGAGGCGGCGCGCGCGGCGCCGAATCCGCCATTTCTAGGTTGCTGCTCGCTGCTATAAATTAGGGAAAAAACATCCAGGATTACAATGTTAAATAGAACTAAATGGGTTTTTCTATAATATAACACCTTAAAATGGAAACATAACGGAAGATTGACTAGCTTCGAAAATTAAGCACATTCAGCATACGACAGAAAGATTTAGGAATAAACGCTTTAAAAAAAGAAGCAAAAAAACTAATAGTAACAATTGCAAGCTGCAAGGAATCAGAGAAGAAAATGCAGAGCTCAAAGGGAAAGTCACGAAATTTCCACGAGCTAGCAGAATGGGCCGGCAAGCAAAAAGGAGCTATATAACGGTCCGTTAATTTCACCACACACCATACTACATGCGAACACATCACACCACGGAGACACACTCAAACTTCAGAATTATTTTTTTGGCTTTTCGCAAGAATTAACCATGCTTCCGTGTCCTTTTCTAGACTCTATCAAGTTTTGGCAAGAATATCAATCAAAAAATTTTGAGTAGACTGATATCAAAACTTTGTGTTTTTTTTCCTTCCAAATTTCTTTAAGAATATGGACGACAATTTGCCACTAATTTGTTCTTATTTTCTTTAATAAAGACGCCAGGTTTTTCTACTTTTTTTATAATTATATTTATATCGAACCCCCTTCATTCTGTTTTTTTGGTCTCTTTTGTTAGCGAGATCGCTTCTGTTTCACACTACGTAGAACATCTTCTGCAAAGAATTCAAGAAAGAGGGGGCTTTTGTTGTTTGCAGAGCGTGTTGTGCTACATACACACATATACACGAATGTTTTGTAGAAATCTCGGAATAGTGATGTTCAACTAATTTTCACGCAAAGTTGCAATCGGGACAGTTTGATTGCATGCTGCAATTAAAAGAAACCAGAGACAGCTCTAGTGTGGAATTTAAGAAAACGGAATATTCACGGTCAAGGTGTGTTGTGAGAACGAAGCCGTTATGTTGATAGTGAAAGAGGTGTCAAAGAGATGGAGAGAGAGAAAGTGAGGCAAGAGATAAAGAGAATTGAGAGATAAAGAGAGGGAGAGGGATAAAGAGAAGGAGAGAAAGAGATGGCAAGAGATATAAAGAAGGAGAGAGATAAAGAGAGGGAGAGGGATTAGGATAGAAAGAGAGAGAGAGAGAGAGAGAGAGAGAGAGAGAGAGAAAGTGAAGGAATGAATGAGAAATGGGAAGGGGAGATTGGCCAAGGACACGCTTGCGCGGCTGGATGGAGTTAAGTGGTTAGGGGGCATGCATCGATGGGGGAGAGCGGATGGAACGAGAAGAACTCCGCTACACGACTCCTCTTCCACTCATGGTTAGAAAGCACAGTTTATATTATTTCATTTATATCATTTCTAAAACAATATTCATCATATTGTATCCTTCTTCTGCGGAAAATTCTTGGATTGAACTATTATGTATGTGTCCATAATGTCTATTATCTAGAACTCTTTTTCATAGACTCCGATGATCGCTTATGTGTACATACAATATATTACCGAAGAGTTTGAATGTACAAATGAACATACTTACGTTCTGTACCGCTCAACAACCAGGGGTGCAGGAAACCTCGAAACTTTCTAAAACTTCCAAAATATTCGCATTTGATTTTCATATTTAGATTCAGGCACTCGTGTTTACCATAATCAACGATCATAATCTTTATGCCTCAATTTTTTTTCCTTTTTATCGACCCATATCGACGTGTGCAATGAGATGCATACGCCCATTTTGATCGGGTACATTTTGAATACATTCCGAAACTTCCTGCACCCCTGGTTGTTGGGCGGTACTGTATATTTTTGTACATTAAAAAATTAAGAAATTGGGTTAACATTATTAATGTATTAACAAGTCTACATTTTAAAATACATATGCAAATCAAGGAAACGAGAGAGGAGGTGAAAACGAGAGGAATTTGAAGAAGGAAGCAGCAACTGGGCACGAGGAGATGATGGCAGCCAAGTTGGAGGCGGCGGCCATCGATGCAGTCATGGCGGAGGAGGAGAGAACGGCCGAGGCGCTCTTTGAGAGGGCGGCCGCGCTCTCCACGAGGCTCTCGCGAAGGATTCGCACTAAGACCGCCCTCGCAGAGTGCGCAGCCGCCAGGGGAGCGCAGCAAGAAGCCACGAGCATTCTGCAGCAGGTTCATCTCATCTCTCTTTCTCTCTCTCTCTCTCTCTCTCTCTCTCTTTCTCTCTCTCTCATCTCTTTCCCTCTCTCTCTCTCATCTCTCTCTATCATCTCTCATCTCTCTCCCTGTCTCTTTCTCATCTCGCTCTTTCTCCATCTCTCCCCCTCTCTCCCCCTCTCTCTCATCTCCCTCTCTCTCCTTCTCTCTCTCTCATCTCCCACTCATCTCCCTCTCATCTCTCTTTCTCATCTCTCTCTCTCTCTCTCTCTCTCTCTCTTTCCATCATCTCCCTCTGTCTCTATCTCTCTCTCATCTCTCTCTCCCTCTCCCCTTCTCTCTCTCTCTCCCTCTTTCCATCTCTCAGGTGGAAGAGGAGTGTCCATCGTCAGCGCCACTGCTTAGTCGAGTCCTACTCTGTCGAGCCAGATGCGACTTGCTGATGGGCGGCAGGCCTGCAAAGGATGTCCCTTCAAATCATCCCGGCGGCTCTCGTCACCCTCTTTTTGTTAGTTCTTCTCACAATCTGTCTGTCTGATTAGTTAGTTTCTAATTATGTAGTTTCTAATTAGTTAGAGTCTAGTTAATGTATAATATTAATTAGTGTTATTTATTAATTATTATGTCGATTTACTGTCCAACTGGCCACATATTGTGCTTCTCTCATCAGGATTGCATGTGGAAATGCTCGATTGGCCACGCTCTTCTCGCAGAGGAGAACGTGGACGAAGCGGAGCGAGCAGCCAGGATGGCTCTTTCCCTCGCGATTCGCCACTCATACTCGTCACTCCATGTTCGCTCCCACTCAGAGACATTCTTTCTTTTCAATTACAAATTCTCTTATTTGATGTGATCATCATCATTCTTCTTATTGTACATGAGATAAAAACGGTAAGGGAGAATATTTCTTTTCAACCGCTAATTCTCCTATTTGATGGGTTTATCATCATTATTCTTATTGTAATCGAGTTAAAGGATGTACGAATAATTAAAATACCTTTTTTTTTTTATAATTCTGAAATCATTCTGAAATCTAAACATTTCAGAATGATTTCAGAATTATATTATAGTCCCCCTGGTCCTAGAACAGGCGAGATTGTACAGTAGCTCTAGAAAAAAAACTAGTCCCTGGACGACTCCCTTAAATGGTGATCTGATGTTTGGTCAAATTTTTTGATGATTTTTGGTCACCTGATTACCAAGCCAAAATCAGATGACCAATAATGATTTGACCAAAAACATCAACAAATTTGACCAAAATCAAGGATGACTCCTTTAAATGCATATGTACGCAGGCGGAGAGCCTGGTGCTCTTGGCGGATTGCTACGAGAGCAGAGGAGCGTCGCCTGCTGCCCTCCGCCTTCTGCTCACTGCCACCGAACTGCCGCGCCTCCCTCCGCCACAGCTGAGGCGTCTTCTCCTTGCGCTCTCGCTTTGTCATGAGAGAAACGGCAATCTCAAGGCGGCCGAGCTCGCACTTCACCGGGCGCTCGCTCTTGCGCAGTCTACGTCTTCGAAAGTAGCCATTGCCGAGACACGCTCCAGACTTCGCACTCTTCTTTCAAGTTCTCTCTCTCTCTCTTTCTTTCTATCTACTCCCTTTCCCTCTCTCTCGCTCTATCTCGCTCTCTCTATGACTCCCTCTCTCTATCTCTCTAACTCTCTTCTCCTCTTTCTCTAACCCTCTTTCTCTCTCCATTCTTCATTTCTCGGCTTTTGTTAATTTTCTTTTCTTTTCTAACCGGCCCCTTTCTTGCATACTTCCTTGATATCTAAGACCACACCACAAACCATGCAATGTAGAAGTGGCTAACGAAGACGCCTCCCTTCGTGCGTGGCCCGAAGAGCAGAGCGAGGAGTGCGAGGACGCCGCCGTCCGTGCCATTCTCTCCTACGACAAGGCCATGCGCGGCGACAGGAACGTACATGAGCTGCAGAAGGCACTCGACGACGCGCAGGAGGTGCGGTGTTATGATTTTTGGCCCAATGATGTTTGGTATAATGATTTTTGGTCCAATGAATTTTGGTCCAATGCCTGAGAGAAGCGGAGAGCAGAGGTATGTACATTAGCTTGCTGTTTCTCGCTCATTAGTCGATGATTAAATAAATAATTTATTATTACTAGTCCGATTATGTAAAGAAGCAACACTGACAATTTTCCATTAACTTTCATCTACTTTGAAAGAAAACATGTACGAAAAGCCCAAAATATGAACTTTTATTACACGTTGCTATATCTTCAAGGACGAGATGTGATGCTTTTTGGTCCAATGATTTTTGGTCCAATGAATTTTGCTCCAATGAGTGAGAGAAGCGTAGAGCAGACCTATTTGAAGGCGAACGACGTGCAGCGCGAATGCGTGTTGGCGGGCGAGTTGGCGATGGCCGAGGGCGCCGCGGGCAATCTCGATGAGTCGCTCCACTTTGGCCGCCACGCCGTGGCGGTCGCCAGAGAGCAACGCTGCTCTTCTCTCCTCCTCCACTCGTACGGCCTCCTCGGCCGCGTTGCTGTGCGGTGCGAGCAGTGGAAGCTGGCTGAGGAATGCGCACGCATTGCTCTCTCACTCGCGAATCTTCTTCGAGAAGAGGAAAAAGTCCACGAAGCACTCTCCGTCCTCGCCGACGCGCTCCGCGCTCTGTGAGTGATTCCCGATACTTTTCTTTTCTCTTTCGCTTGCTATTGACTGTCTTCTGAGTGAGTCAGGCAGTGCAATAAAATATCGAATCTAATGACATATTTTAGCGGAAATGTATCTCTGGCTGAGGCAGTAATCGATAAACAGAGGAAGCATGCTAAGGCGGTTAGTTTCTTCCACACATACATTCATTTGTTATAAATATGTATATATGTATGTACATAGTTGTATTTAATTATCGAGTAATGAAGCTGTAGTGCTTATTTTATAGATGCAATTAAAGAGCTGGGATTCAGAGTCGACTTGGCTGGCTGAGCACAACTCACAAGAAGAGGGAGTTGAGTCGATCTGCTCTCTCTTTCTCTCTCTCTTTCTCTTTCCCTCTTCGCTCTCACTCTCTCTCTCTTTCTCTCTCTCTCTCTCTCTCTCTCTTTCTCTCTCTCTTTCTCTTTCCCTCTTCGCTCTCTCTCTCTCTCCCTCTTTCTCTCCCTCTCTTTCTGTCTCTCTTTCTCTATCTTTCCCTTTCCTTCTCTCTCTCTTTCTGTCTCTCGCACTCTCTTTCTATTTCTCTTTCTCTCTCTTTCTCTCTATCTTTCTCTTTCTCTCTCTATTTCTCTTACTCCTATTCGACAACTTCTCCCTCTTCCTCTTTTCATTTCTTCGATTTTACCAGTGTATCTTCTCCATTTATTCTCACTAACACTTTGCAGTCTGTCCAGAGGAAACTAGCGAAATGGACTTGGACGCTCTGATTTCGCTTGCCGTGGAAGTGCGTCGTGGCAGAGAAGGCGACGATGACGTGACGGCCGATCTTGAGATCGCTCTGCTCCTCGTGCGTGCTGCGCCCGACATTGCTCTGCCACTCCTCCGCTCCGCGCAACTGCCGAGGCATGCATCCAGAGAGGTACGCAAACAACACAGCGTGTTTTTGTCCTCCGAAGCAGTTCTACGGACATCTTCCGTGGATCATCACCAATTTACGGCCCATGTCCGTCAATTAGATCTCGACCAAAATAAAATGAACTGATTTTCGGGGCGTTGCGGTCGCGATGCGCGGTTTTTGTTGTTGTTTCATTTCACTGCCAATGAAAGATACTAGACATAAAGCTATATACAAAGACAACAGTCGGCAGAAGAGAAAAGATAATGGTTGAGCTTCTGGACGCAGTGGGCGTGGCTGAGTGGCTGTGCAGCCCCGCCCCATCCTTGGCTCCGCCCCCTTCTCTTCCCTCCGCTGCTTGGCTTCTCTTCGGGAGGACAGGCAACGATCTTCTTCGTGAGCGAGAAGAAAGAAGCGAGCGACTCGCCGTTATCAGAAGAGCCATCTTCAGTGCCAGAGACGGCCCCTCAGCCCAGCGTCTTTTCCATGTCAGTTGGCTTCTCTCCTATGAATCGAGTAGCTAACGACGCACTCGTAAGGGTATAGCTTCATGGTAGAGGAACCGACTCTTGAGTAGATGAAATCGGGGTTCGAACCCCGGTGCCTCCATATCTTTGCAAAGTTTAGCACCTCCTTACGCACTCTCTCGCTCTCTCTCGCTCTCTCTCCCTCTCTCTCTCTCTCTCTCTCTCTCTCTCTCTTTCTCCCTCCACCTTGCAGGAGATGCTAGATGAGTTCTGAATTCTGAATTTCTTTGGGTATCACAAGTAATATAGTATGTACAAGTGGTAAGCGATTTTAACAAATAGTAATGATAACAGAAGGAGGAGACATTATTATATGTAATTGTTATGACAGGAGATGCTGGGTGAGCTGTGCGAGTGGGAGGGGGCGTTGCCGGCGAGAGAGCGAGCCGCCTTCCTGGCAGCTTCTCTGCTCGCTGCTTCGTCAATGCAAGACTTCCCTGCCCGTCTTCGCTGTCTGGATGAAGCAGAATGGGGCGTGGCCAGAGTGGCGGCGGGCGCAGCTCCCGCCTGTCCTCCCGTCTTCTCTCTCCATCACAGCCAACCCATCATACGATTCATTCGAGTCTACCGTACCCTTCTCTGCTTCTACAATTTCGGTGTGAAAAATGGTTTATCTTCTCTCTCTTTCTCTCGCTCTCTTCTCTTCCTCTCTTTCTCTCTCTCTCTCCCTTCTCTCTCTTCTCTTTCTCACCTTATTCAATGTTTGTTCATCAGGCACATCGTCGGCCGTGCTACTAGAAGAAGAAGATGGCGAGTGTCAAGATGAATCAGAGAGGAGGCGTTGGATTGAAGAGTTGGCAGCCCGTGGAGCGAGAAGAGCCGCGCCAGGCGAGATGGCGAGTCTGATCGGACGTGGAAATGGCTCGGCTGGCTCGGCTGCCCTCCGAGTGGGCGCAGCGCTCATCTCCTCCCGCAGCCTCTCCTCCGTACTCCACGTGAGCGGGCTGTCTCTCCCTCCTCCCCCTCCTCGCTCTTCTCATCAACCGCCTCCTCTCGCCTCTCTCGTCATCCTTGGACTCGCTCCTCAAGAGTTGTTGTTCAATCACTTTGATCATATTGTCCACATCAGCCATGAAGAACTTCTCACACGCCAGGCGAGTTTATATTCCTAAGAAGAGACCAAGAAAGAAGCAGTCAATTGTTACTTGAGGAATCAATTGCCCGCTGTCTATCCAGAGCAGCAGTCGTCCTGGCTCCTCTTTCACATCTTCCGCAGCCTAGACTGCTTCTGAGAGGTACTGTCCCGTCCCCCACTTTATCTCTCTTCTTCTCTTTCTCTCTCTCTTTCTTTCTCTCTCTCCCTCTCTCCCTCTCTCTCTCCCTCTCTCTCTCTCTCTCTCTTACTTGTTCACCTCTTCAGGAGTCGGAATGGTAGAGGTTCTACTGGTGGACGATTTCCACAGCAATTTTCTATCCTTGGCCGTGAATGTGCTCTTCGCGGGAGGCGCCCGCACTGTCCTTCTTATTCCTCAAGAAACTCCGCTTGAAGTCGTCTCTTTTCTCCTCCAACAAGTGTGGCTGTTTCCCATGTGTTGGCATAGTGATTATTCTATTTAATGACGTACAATAAATAAATAAATCAATAAATCAATCAATCAATAAGTGAATAAATAATTAAATAAGTAAAGATGCTTCCAGTTACTGGCTGGACAAGTTGACGCAGCTTCTCTTCTGCCTGCGGGGAGTGTCCTCATCGGAGAGAGATGGCCACTCTCTCCCTCTGCACTCTGCCCCTCTCTCCGTCTCTCCCTGCTGAATCCCGCTGCCGATACCGTACTCCCTCACAGTCTCTTTCTTGAATTCCCTTCTAGAGCAGCTGCTGCCAACGTCGCTCTCACTAGTTTGTTGACCATCTTGTTTTTTTTTTAAATCTTCTATCTTAACAAATTTAAAATCTAAAGAAAAATAACTTCTAAGAGACAATTCTATATTCCACCACTTTTGAGATCTCGCAAGCCACGCCCCCTCCTTGGCCAAGTTGGCTTCTCTGAGGGAAACGCGGCAAATCAACGACATAATGGAGAAGATGGAAGCGGGAGAAGCCACGGAGATGGAAGAGATGAGCAGAAGAGCCGGTGGAGTGAGCTGTCTCGCGTCACTCTTCCTCTTCCTCTATGCTGGTCTCTACTATCTCTCTCCTCTATATCTCTCTCTCTCTCTCCCTCTCTCTCTTTCTTGCTCTCTCTTTCTCTCTCTCTCCTCTTTCTCTCTCTCTCTCTCTCTCTCTCTCTCTCTCTCTTTCTCTCTTCTTTCTCGCTCTCTCTCTCCTCTCTCCTCTCTCTCTCTCTTCTTCCTCTCCCTTTCTCTTCTCTCTCTCGCTCCCAAGTAACTTATTTCCTTGAGACCATGTACTCCTGCCGCGACCGAGGAGCGAGAGCCCAGCCCGACAGTGCCAGAGGCTGAGTCGGAATAGCGAGGGAGGAGAATGCTATTCTCTCCGCGTTGCCCTTTCCCGAAATTTGAAATCATAATTTCAACTTAATTTACAATAAAACACGGTGATTTAAATTTCAAAGAAACACTTTATCAAATGTGTACATGAGAAATCATTCGACTAGAACAGAAGAATAAATTTTGAAACCGTCGGGGGGATGAACAAAACAAGATGATTAGAGAGGAACTGAAGAGAGATCCTTGCTCATTCAACAACTCCTCATCCCTCTCTGTGACTTCTTCAGCTTCTTTTTCTTGTCAATGACGAATGTAGAAATTCGTGAGGAGAGCATATTTTGACTGGATCTTTTCGGTGTTTAAATTGTTGCCACTCGTTGAGCGTTAAGACCGTTGAGACATCGGTTTTTTCAGAGCGAATCTCTTCAAACAATCAGTGGAGCGGTCACATTGACGGAGGAATACATGTAAAGAGTGCTAGAAAAAAAAAGGATGGCTGCCAGATCTGTGCGCTGAAAAGCGCAGATTTATAAAGAACAGGAAATTGTCTCAAAGGCTTCAGAAAAAAAAATTTTGGTGCCCGACCATTTTAGTGGTGCTGCTGAACTTGAGAAAAAAGAGTAAGCAAATAAATATGTATACTTCAAATTGAATAAAATGGGACCCCTAAACGTTCGCTGAACCAAAAGTCAACGGGTTTATGAAATACTCATAGGAAAAGCAAGATTGACATAAGCCTGACGGCCCTCCGACCAAGTATTTTTGTTTTCTCGTCCGTTCTCCCACGGATTTCGCCGGTTCTCGCCCGTTCTCACACGGCTTTCGCCCGTTCGTTCGTTCTCCCACGGTTTTTGGGATCACAAATTCGGGATCTGTAAGAGGGTCGCAAGTTGCATAAATGCTTGAGTGAGATCTAATTTTTGTTTTTTCGTCCGTTCGCTCTCTCACGGGTTTTGCCCGCTCTCGCCCGCTCTCCCACGGTTTTTGGAGATCGATCACAAATTCGGGATTTGTGGGGTCACATACTTGGTTTTGTGAGACGCTCACAAATTCGGGATTGAGGCTCACAAATTTGGGATTTGTGAGAGGCTCACAAATTTTCGTTTTCTCGTCCGTTCTCCCACGAGTTTCGCCCGTTTTCGCCCGTTCTCGCCCGTTCTCCCACGGTTTCTGGAGTTCACAAAATCGGGATTTGTGAGAGGGTCCACAAATTTGGTTTTGTGAGACGTTCACATTTCGGGATTTGTTTGTGAGAGGTCACATATTTGGTGCCCTGATATGCTCCGTGCCATGCACCGAAATTTTGGGTTCGAATTAACTCGACGGCAGCACTTCTTCTGAGCTTCCTCTGAGCTTCGCCTGAGCTTCCTATGAGCCGAAATTTTGGGTTGCACCATGCCCTGCAATGCACCATGCCCAATTCAATTCAATCGAATCGAATCGAATCGAATCGAATCGAATTGAATTGAATCGAATTGAATCGAATTGAATCGAATCGAAGTGAATCGAATCGACGAGGACCGTCGTTCCGTGTAAATCTCGGGTCGTTCCAATGTCGTTCCAGTATTGTTCCCGTGTCGTTCCCGTGTAAATCTCAGGTCGTTCCCATGTCGTTCCAGCATTGTTCCCGTGTCCTTCCGTGTTATTCTCGGGTCGTTCTCATGTCGTTCCAGTATGGTTCCCGTGTCGTTCCCGTGTAAATCTCGGGTCGTTCCCATGTCGTTCCAGCATGTTCCCGTGTCGTTCCCGTGTTATTCTCGGGTCGTTCCCATGTCGTTCCAGTATTGTTCCAGTGTCGCTCCCGTGTTATTCTTGGGTCGTTCCCATGTCGTTCCAGCATTGTTCCCGTGTCGTTCCCATGTTATTCTCGGGTCGTTCCCATGTCGTTCCAGTATTGTTCCCGTGTCGTTCCCGTGTTATTCTCGGGTCGTTCCCATGTCGTTCCAGCATTGTTCCCGTGTCGTTCCCGTGTTATTCTCGGGTCGTTCCCATGTCGTTCCAGTATTGTTCCCGTGTCGTTCCAGTGTTATTCTCGTGTCGTTCCCATGTCGTTCCTGCATGTTCCCGTGTCGTTCCCGTGTTATTCTCGGGTCGTTCCCATGTCGTTCCAGTATGGTTCCCGTGTCGTTCCCGTGTTATTCTCGGGTCGTTCCCATGTCGTTCCAGCATTGTTCCCGTGTCGTTCCCGTGTTATTCTCGGGTCGTTCCAATGTCGTTACAGTATTGTTCCCGTGTCGTTAACGTATAAATCTCGGGTCTTTCCCATGTCGTTCCAGCATGTTCCCGTGTCGTTCCCGTGTTATTCTCGGGTCGTTCCCATGTCGTTCCAGTATTGTTCCCGTGTCGTTCCCGTGTTATTCTCGGGTAGTTCCCATGTCGTTTCAGTATTGTTCCCGTGTCGTTCCCGTGTTATTCTCGGGTCGTTCCCATGTCGTTCCAGTATTGTTCAAGTGTCGTTCCCGTGTTATTCTCGGGTCGTTCCCATGTCGTTCCAGTATTGTTCCCGTGTCGTTCCCGTGTAAATCTCGGGTCGTTCCCATGTCGTTCCAGTATTGTTCCCGTGTAAATCTCGGGTCGTTCCCATGTCGTTCCAGCATTGTTCCCTTGTCGTTCCCGTGTTATTCTCGGGTCGTTCCCATGTCGTTCCAGTATTGTTCCCGTGTCGTTCCCGTGTTATTCTCGGGTCGTTCCCATGTCGTTCCAGCATTGTTCCCGTGTCGTTCCCGTGTTATTCTAGGGTCGTTCCCATGTCGTTCCAGTATTGTTCCCGTGTCGTTCCCGTGTTATTTTCGGGTCGTTCCAATGTCGTTACAGTATTGTTCCCGTGTCGTTCCCGTATAAATCTCGGGTCGTTCCCATGTCGTTCCAGCATGTTCCCGTGTCGTTCCCGTGTAAATCTCGGGTCGTTCCCATGTCGTTCCAGTATTGTTCCCGTGTAAATCTCGGGTCGTTCCCATGTCGTTCCAGTATTGTTCCCGTGTCGTTCCCATGTTATTCTCGGGTCGTTCCCATGTCGTTCCAGTATTGTTCCCGTGTCGTTCCCGTGTTATTCTCGGGTCGTTCCCATGTCGTTCCAGCATTGTTCCCGTGTCCTTCCGTGTTATTCTCGGGTCGTTCCCATGTCGTTCCAGTATTGTTCCCGTGTCGTTCCAGTGTTATTCTCGTGTCGTTCCCATGTCGTTCCTGCATGTTCCCGTGTCGTTCCCGTGTTATTCTCGGGTCGTTCCCATGTCGTTCCAGTATGGTTCCCGTGTCGTTCCCGTGTTATTTTCGGGTCGTTCCCATGTCGTTCCAGCATTGTTCCCGTGTCGTTCCCGTGTTATTCTCGGGTCGTTCCAATGTCGTTACAGTATTGTTCCCGTGTCGTTCCCGTATAAATCTCGGGTCTTTCCCATGTCGTTCCAGCATGTTCCCGTGTCGTTCCCGTGTTATTCTCGGGTCGTTCCCATGTCGTTCCAGTATTGTTCCCGTGTCGTTCCCGTATAAATCTCGGGTCTTTCCCATGTCGTTCCAGCATGTTCCCGTGTCGTTCCCGTGTTATTCTCGGGTCGTTCCCATGTCGTTTCAGTATTGTTCCCGTGTCGTTCCCGTGTTATTCTCGGGTCGTTCCCATGTCGTTCCAGCATTGTTCCCGTGTCGTTCCCGTGTTATTCTCGGGTCGTTCCAATGTCGTTACAGTATTGTTCCCGTGTCGTTAACGTATAAATCTCGGGTCTTTCCCATGTCGTTCCAGCATGTTCCCGTGTCGTTCCCGTGTTATTCTCGGGTCGTTCCCATGTCGTTCCAGTATTGTTCCCGTGTCGTTCCCGTGTTATTCTCGGGTCGTTCTCATGTCGTTCCAGTATGGTTCCCGTGTCGTTCCCGTGTAAATCTCGGGTCGTTCCCATGTCGTTCCAGCATGTTCCCGTGTCGTTCCCGTGTTATTCTCGGGTCGTTCCCATGTCGTTCCAGTATTGTTCCAGTGTCGCTCCCGTGTTATTCTTGGGTCGTTCCCATGTCGTTCCAGCATTGTTCCCGTGTCGTTCCCATGTTATTCTCGGGTCGTTCCCATGTCGTTCCAGTATTGTTCCCGTGTCGTTCCCGTGTTATTCTCGGGTCGTTCCCATGTCGTTCCAGCATTGTTCCCGTGTCGTTCCCGTGTTATTCTAGGGTCGTTCCCATGTCGTTCCAGCATTGTTCCCTTGTCGTTCCCGTGTTATTCTCGGGTCGTTCCAATGTCGTTACAGTATTGTTCCCGTGTCGTTCCCGTATAAATCTCGGGTCGTTCCCATGTCGTTCCAGCATGTTCCCGTGTCGTTCCCGTGTAAATCTCGGGTCGTTCCCATGTCGTTCCAGTATTGTTCCCGTGTAAATCTCGGGTCGTTCCCATGTCGTTCCAGTATTGTTCCCGTGTCGTTCCCATGTTATTCTCGGGTCGTTCCCATGTCGTTCCAGTATTGTTCCCGTGTCGTTCCCGTGTTATTCTCGGGTCGTTCCCATGTCGTTCCAGCATTGTTCCCGTGTCGTTCCGTGTTATTCTCGGGTCGTTCCCATGTCGTTCCAGTATTGTTCCCGTGTCGTTCCAGTGTTATTCTCGTGTCGTTCCCATGTCGTTCCTGCATGTTCCCGTGTCGTTCCCGTGTTATTCTCGGGTCGTTCCCATGTCGTTCCAGTATGGTTCCCGTGTCGTTCCCGTGTTATTCTCGGGTCGTTCCCATGTCGTTCCAGCATTGTTCCCGTGTCGTTCCCGTGTTATTCTCGGGTCGTTCCAATGTCGTTACAGTATTGTTCCCGTGTCGTTAACGTATAAATCTCGGGTCTTTCCCATGTCGTTCCAGCATGTTCCCGTGTCGTTCCCGTGTTATTCTCGGGTCGTTCCCATGTCGTTCCAGTATTGTTCCCGTGTCGTTCCCGTGTTATTCTCGGGTAGTTCCCATGTCGTTTCAGTATTGTTCCCGTGTCGTTCCCGTGTTATTCTCGGGTCGTTCCCATGTCGTTCCAGTATTGTTCAAGTGTCGTTCCCGTGTTATTCTCGGGTCGTTCCCATGTCGTTCCAGTATTGTTCCCGTGTCGTTCCCGTGTAAATCTCGGGTCGTTCCCATGTCGTTCCAGTATTGTTCCCGTGTAAATCTCGGGTCGTTCCCATGTCGTTCCAGCATTGTTCCCTTGTCGTTCCCGTGTTATTCTCGGGTCGTTCCCATGTCGTTCCAGTATTGTTCCCGTGTCGTTCCCGTGTTATTCTCGGGTCGTTCCCATGTCGTTCCAGCATTGTTCCCGTGTCGTTCCCGTGTTATTCTAGGGTCGTTCCCATGTCGTTCCAGTATTGTTCCCGTGTCGTTCCCGTGTTATTTTCGGGTCGTTCCAATGTCGTTACAGTATTGTTCCCGTGTCGTTCCCGTATAAATCTCGGGTCGTTCCCATGTCGTTCCAGCATGTTCCCGTGTCGTTCCCGTGTAAATCTCGGGTCGTTCCCATGTCGTTCCAGTATTGTTCCCGTGTAAATCTCGGGTCGTTCCCATGTCGTTCCAGTATTGTTCCCGTGTCGTTCCCATGTTATTCTCGGGTCGTTCCCATGTCGTTCCAGTATTGTTCCCGTGTCGTTCCCGTGTTATTCTCGGGTCGTTCCCATGTCGTTCCAGCATTGTTCCCGTGTCGTTCCGTGTTATTCTCGGGTCGTTCCCATGTCGTTCCAGTATTGTTCCCGTGTCGTTCCAGTGTTATTCTCGTGTCGTTCCCATGTCGTTCCTGCATGTTCCCGTGTCGTTCCCGTGTTATTCTCGGGTCGTTCCCATGTCGTTCCAGTATGGTTCCCGTGTCGTTCCCGTGTTATTTTCGGGTCGTTCCCATGTCGTTCCAGCATTGTTCCCGTGTCGTTCCCGTGTTATTCTCGGGTCGTTCCAATGTCGTTACAGTATTGTTCCCGTGTCGTTCCCGTATAAATCTCGGGTCTTTCCCATGTCGTTCCAGCATGTTCCCGTGTCGTTCCCGTGTTATTCTCGGGTCGTTCCCATGTCGTTCCAGTATTGTTCCCGTGTCGTTCCCGTATAAATCTCCGGTCTTTCCCATGTCGTTCCAGCATGTTCCCGTGTCGTTCCCGTGTTATTCTCGGGTCGTTCCCATGTCGTTTCAGTATTGTTCCCGTGTCGTTCCCGTGTTATTCTCGGGTCGTTCCCATGTCGTTCCAGCATTGTTCCCGTGTCGTTCCCGTGTTATTCTCGGGTCGTTCCAATGTCGTTACAGTATTGTTCCCGTGTCGTTAACGTATAAATCTCGGGTCTTTCCCATGTCGTTCCAGCATGTTCCCGTGTCGTTCCCGTGTTATTCTCGGGTCGTTCCCATGTCGTTCCAGTATTGTTCCCGTGTCGTTCCCGTGTTATTCTCGGGTAGTTCCCATGTCGTTTCAGTATTGTTCCCGTGTCGTTCCCGTGTTATTCTCGGGTCGTTC
Source organism: Allodiplogaster sudhausi (assembly GCA_945643635.1). Lineage (NCBI taxonomy): Eukaryota > Metazoa > Nematoda > Chromadorea > Rhabditida > Diplogasteridae > Allodiplogaster > Allodiplogaster sudhausi. The sequence continues at coordinate 507,762 of CALZFC010000132.1, forward strand.
CCATGTCGTTCCAGTATTGTTCAAGTGTCGTTCCCGTGTTATTCTCGGGTCGTTCCCATGTCGTTCCAGTATTGTTCTCGTGTCGTTCCCGTGTAAATCTCGGGTCGTTCCCATGTCGTTCCAGTATTGTTCCCGTGTAAATCTCGGGTCGTTCCCATGTCGTTCCAGCATTGTTCCCTTGTCGTTCCCGTGTTATTCTCGGGTCGTTACCATGTCGTTCCAGTATTGTTCCCGTGTCGTTCCCGTGTTATTCTCGGGTCGTTCCCATGTCGTTCCAGCATTGTTCCCGTGTCGTTCCCGTGTTATTCTAGGGTCGTTCCCATGTCGTTCCAGTATTGTTCCCGTGTCGTTCCCGTGTTATTTTCGGGTCGTTCCAATGTCGTTACAGTATTGTTCCCGTGTCGTTCCCGTATAAATCTCGGGTCGTTCCCATGTCGTTCCAGCATGTTCCCGTGTCGTTCCCGTGTAAATCTCGGGTCGTTCCCATGTCGTTCCAGTATTGTTCCCGTGTAAATCTCGGGTCGTTCCCATGTCGTTCCAGTATTGTTCCCGTGTCGTTCCCATGTTATTCTCGGGTCGTTCCCATGTCGTTCCAGTATTGTTCCCGTGTCGTTCCCGTGTTATTCTCGGGTCGTTCCCATGTCGTTCCAGCATTGTTCCCGTGTCGTTCCGTGTTATTCTCGGGTCGTTCCCATGTCGTTCCAGTATTGTTCCCGTGTCGTTCCAGTGTTATTCTCGTGTCGTTCCCATGTCGTTCCTGCATGTTCCCGTGTCGTTCCCGTGTTATTCTCGGGTCGTTCCCATGTCGTTCCAGTATGGTTCCCGTGTCGTTCCCGTGTTATTTTCATGTCGTTCCCATGTCGTTCCAGCATTGTTCCCGTGTCGTTCCCGTGTTATTCTCGGGTCGTTCCAATGTCGTTACAGTATTGTTCCCGTGTCGTTCCCGTATAAATCTCGGGTCTTTCCCATGTCGTTCCAGCATGTTCCCGTGTCGTTCCCGTGTTATTCTCGGGTCGTTCCCATGTCGTTCCAGTATTGTTCCCGTGTCGTTCCCGTATAAATCTCGGGTCTTTCCCATGTCGTTCCAGCATGTTCCCGTGTCGTTCCCGTGTTATTCTCGGGTCGTTCCCATGTCGTTCCAGCATTGTTCCCGTGTCGTTCCCGTGTTATTCTAGGGTCGTTCCCATGTCGTTCCAGTATTGTTCCCGTGTCGTTCCCGTGTTATTTTCGGGTCGTTCCAATGTCGTTACAGTATTGTTCCCGTGTCGTTCCCGTATAAATCTCGGGTCGTTCCCATGTCGTTCCAGCATTGTTCCCGTGTCGTTCCGTGTTATTCTCGGGTCGTTCCCATGTCGTTCCAGTATTGTTCCCGTGTCGTTCCAGTGTTATTCTCGTGTCGTTCCCATGTCGTTCCTGCATGTTCCCGTGTCGTTCCCGTGTTATTCTCGGGTCGTTCCCATGTCGTTCCAGTATGGTTCCCGTGTCGTTCCCGTGTTATTTTCGGGTCGTTCCCATGTCGTTCCAGCATTGTTCCCGTGTCGTTCCCGTGTTATTCTCGGGTCGTTCCAATGTCGTTACAGTATTGTTCCCGTGTCGTTCCCGTATAAATCTCGGGTCTTTCCCATGTCGTTCCAGCATGTTCCCGTGTCGTTCCCGTGTTATTCTCGGGTCGTTCCCATGTCGTTCCAGTATTGTTCCCGTGTCGTTCCCGTATAAATCTCCGGTCTTTCCCATGTCGTTCCAGCATGTTCCCGTGTCGTTCCCGTGTTATTCTCGGGTCGTTCCCATGTCGTTTCAGTATTGTTCCCGTGTCGTTCCCGTGTTATTCTCGGGTCGTTCCCATGTCGTTCCAGCATTGTTCCCGTGTCGTTCCCGTGTTATTCTCGGGTCGTTCCAATGTCGTTACAGTATTGTTCCCGTGTCGTTAACGTATAAATCTCGGGTCTTTCCCATGTCGTTCCAGCATGTTCCCGTGTCGTTCCCGTGTTATTCTCGGGTCGTTCCCATGTCGTTCCAGTATTGTTCCCGTGTCGTTCCCGTGTTATTCTCGGGTAGTTCCCATGTCGTTTCAGTATTGTTCCCGTGTCGTTCCCGTGTTATTCTCGGGTCGTTCCCATGTCGTTCCAGTATTGTTCAAGTGTCGTTCCCGTGTTATTCTCGGGTCGTTCCCATGTCGTTCCAGTATTGTTCTCGTGTCGTTCCCGTGTAAATCTCGGGTCGTTCCCATGTCGTTCCAGTATTGTTCCCGTGTAAATCTCGGGTCGTTCCCATGTCGTTCCAGCATTGTTCCCTTGTCGTTCCCGTGTTATTCTCGGGTCGTTACCATGTCGTTCCAGTATTGTTCCCGTGTCGTTCCCGTGTTATTCTCGGGTCGTTCCCATGTCGTTCCAGCATTGTTCCCGTGTCGTTCCCGTGTTATTCTAGGGTCGTTCCCATGTCGTTCCAGTATTGTTCCCGTGTCGTTCCCGTGTTATTTTCGGGTCGTTCCAATGTCGTTACAGTATTGTTCCCGTGTCGTTCCCGTATAAATCTCGGGTCGTTCCCATGTCGTTCCAGCATGTTCCCGTGTCGTTCCCGTGTAAATCTCGGGTCGTTCCCATGTCGTTCCAGTATTGTTCCCGTGTAAATCTCGGGTCGTTCCCATGTCGTTCCAGTATTGTTCCCGTGTCGTTCCCATGTTATTCTCGGGTCGTTCCCATGTCGTTCCAGTATTGTTCCCGTGTCGTTCCCGTGTTATTCTCGGGTCGTTCCCATGTCGTTCCAGCATTGTTCCCGTGTCGTTCCGTGTTATTCTCGGGTCGTTCCCATGTCGTTCCAGTATTGTTCCCGTGTCGTTCCAGTGTTATTCTCGTGTCGTTCCCATGTCGTTCCTGCATGTTCCCGTGTCGTTCCCGTGTTATTCTCGGGTCGTTCCCATGTCGTTCCAGTATGGTTCCCGTGTCGTTCCCGTGTTATTTTCATGTCGTTCCCATGTCGTTCCAGCATTGTTCCCGTGTCGTTCCCGTGTTATTCTCGGGTCGTTCCAATGTCGTTACAGTATTGTTCCCGTGTCGTTCCCGTATAAATCTCGGGTCTTTCCCATGTCGTTCCAGCATGTTCCCGTGTCGTTCCCGTGTTATTCTCGGGTCGTTCCCATGTCGTTCCAGTATTGTTCCCGTGTCGTTCCCGTATAAATCTCGGGTCTTTCCCATGTCGTTCCAGCATGTTCCCGTGTCGTTCCCGTGTTATTCTCGGGTCGTTCCCATGTCGTTCCAGCATTGTTCCCGTGTCGTTCCCGTGTTATTCTAGGGTCGTTCCCATGTCGTTCCAGTATTGTTCCCGTGTCGTTCCCGTGTTATTTTCGGGTCGTTCCAATGTCGTTACAGTATTGTTCCCGTGTCGTTCCCGTATAAATCTCGGGTCGTTCCCATGTCGTTCCAGCATGTTCCCGTGTCGTTCCCGTGTAAATCTCGGGTCGTTCCCATGTCGTTCCAGTATTGTTCCCGTGTAAATCTCGGGTCGTTCCCATGTCGTTCCAGTATTGTTCCCGTGTCGTTCCCATGTTATTCTCGGGTCGTTCCCATGTCGTTCCAGTATTGTTCCCGTGTCGTTCCCGTGTTATTCTCGGGTCGTTCCCATGTCGTTCCAGCATTGTTCCCGTGTCGTTCCGTGTTATTCTCGGGTCGTTCCCATGTCGTTCCAGTATTGTTCCCGTGTCGTTCCAGTGTTATTCTCGTGTCGTTCCCATGTCGTTCCTGCATGTTCCCGTGTCGTTCCCGTGTTATTCTCGGGTCGTTCCCATGTCGTTCCAGTATGGTTCCCGTGTCGTTCCCGTGTTATTTTCATGTCGTTCCCATGTCGTTCCAGCATTGTTCCCGTGTCGTTCCCGTGTTATTCTCGGGTCGTTCCAATGTCGTTACAGTATTGTTCCCGTGTCGTTCCCGTATAAATCTCGGGTCTTTCCCATGTCGTTCCAGCATGTTCCCGTGTCGTTCCCGTGTTATTCTCGGGTCGTTCCCATGTCGTTCCAGTATTGTTCCCGTGTCGTTCCCGTATAAATCTCGGGTCTTTCCCATGTCGTTCCAGCATGTTCCCGTGTCGTTACCGTGTTATTCTCGGGTCGTTCCCATGTCGTTCCAGTATTGTTCCCGTGTCGTTCCCGTGTTATTCTCGGGTAGTTCCCATGTCGTTTCAGTATTGTTCCCGTGTCGTTCCCGTGTTATTCTCGGGTCGTTCCCATGTCGTTCCAGTATTGTTCCCGTGTCGTTCCCGTGTAAATCTCGGGTCGTTCCCATGTCGTTCCAGTATTGTTCCCGTGTCGTTCCCGTGTAAATCTCGGGTCGTTCCCATGTCGTTCCAGTATTGTTCCCGTGTAAATCTCGGGTCGTTCCCATGTCGTTAGAGTATTGTTACCGTGGAAGGCATTCCCCACAGCATTTCAAGCACATTATTGTGGATGTCAAATGATACGCACCGCGTCTTCTTTGTGTGCGCCAAGGGACACGGATGAGATTTGGCGATGTCTCTTCTTCGGCTGATCGAAACTCGGATTACGTCAGCTATATAAACCTATGAATACCTTAACATAGTCATTCATTTCATATCTATGATCTTTCGCCTTCATTTCTAAAATGCTGATAAACTTGAATGAATGGCTGAACGAATGACACGTCATGGAAGCTTAGAATAAATTAGCAGTGATAATCATTCAATGGCTGACTGACTTTTTTTTCTATTCAGAAACCGCAATTTGGAGCCACTCAATTTAATCTCTTTGGCATTGCATGCATCATGAGTTGAAAAATAAGAATAACGTGACTCAGGATTCAAATGAATAGTTGAAATTATCTTATTTCTTCTTCTTTCCATATAAATATGCAAAGCGATGTCTATTCTAGACAAATTCCAGAAAGGAATTGATAATCTTGCAAGAATGCAAATATATGTTTTGACATGATAGAAAACCTATCATTTTCGCTTCGCCCAATGTTCGCGGGCGGTGGACTTCACCACCGCTCTCATAACCTCCTTTCTCTTCCGAAGTCTTCCTTCAATCTCCCTCTGCGAGGGATGACTGAACCTAACGATCGTCAAGAGATCGTTTACATTGGTGGTCCATATGGACTCGTCAGTTTTGTCCATAATTAATACATTATATAAATATATATATATATATATATATATATATATATATATATATATAAATATGTGTAATTACTAAAGTAATTTTAAATAAAAAAAGATTACTATATCTATTTTGCTGTAGTATAATTTCTCAGATTGCCTTCCACGACTCCAAGAAACAAGTGCGGGCGATTTTGGCTGAGATCAATACGGCGCTCGACGTTGTCCTCAAGCAGCGGCCAAAGGGCTGCGCCAAGCAGAAACTGGCGACCGCCAAGGTTCTCTTTTTTTACTGTTGAAGATGTTTCATTGACCTTTTATACTAGTTTTCGTACAACCATAATAATGATTAAGAAAGATGAATAGGTGCAATAATTTGCTGAGAAAAATTGAATAAAAAACCAGTCTGCGGGCTGTTGTAGTTGGGGGTTGTGGTGAACATCATCTATTTGCTGACTATCATCACTGTTTCGATGATAATATTTTGGATATTAACAATGCTATTGAAAGTGCTTTTCTTCATTTTTCACCAAATTCAGAAGTGTTCGGAGAAGCTGGCCAAGTTGCTCGGAGAACGAGATGATCATGCAAAGCGTGTTCACCAGTCGATCGAGCAGAGTGTCGATCTACGCATCGGGCAGCTTGTGAGCAAATTACAATTAATTAATTAATTAATTGCTTAATCAAAAATAAGTTTTAGCAAATAAATAAATAATTATTACAAGAGAGTAGTAAATATTTTGAGTTATCTTTTCTGTGTTGCATCGATGGAAGTAAAAAAGGCTTGAAAATATTGCATAATAGCTGCAGAGTTATCAATATCTCAAGACATTAAATTTATTTTAATTGTGTGGTTCATAGCGGCTCATACCGCTCGGAGCGGCTCGAGCCGAAACGAACCACTGAACTTTTCAAGGTAAGCCTTTTAAGTAGTTCTTCCAGGTTTCCTGGAAAAATTAAGTTGCAAATGTATTCTTTAAAGATATCAATCAATCTCCATTATCTCAGTGTCTTTAGCAACATTTTTCAAGCCAGCGAAAGGGGCATTCGGGTTTCGGCAAGGCTACAGTAACCTTGACAGCGGCCAGCTTCTTCTTCGCGCGGGCAATTTGGAAAGGGTGGTCCGCAGCTTCGATAGCAGACAACATCTCTTTCAGAAGAGTACGCTGCTCGGAGCCATTATCTCGAACTTGTTCCTTCAATAGACCTTACCTTAGATGGATGCATAGTAAATGTCTCAATGTATGGAAAAATTATGTCGCAAAATATAGAATCTCATTCGCGCACAAAAGAAAGGCTTTTTTATTAGAGCTCATACATTAATTACACGCGCGCAAATAGAGATAAACAATTAGAATAACTGAATTAAAAATTAATATTAAAAAATTGATGATAAATGATTAAGCCAAAAAATTCCCAGTATGAAATCGCCTGGTTTTCATTTCTCTTGACGAGCTTTTCCTTCGAAATCACCTTGTACTCTTCAGGGATATGCTGAAATAGAATGCAACCATTTCTTTTCATATCTATGATCTCCAATTCGTTACAAAACGAGTTCGACGGACGAGAGAATCCCACTCAAAAATTATTTTGGACAAAATGCGGTTGCAAAAATATGCAAACCTTTAAGAAATCGTTCATAATCTCGGCCAATAGGTCGCCTACCGGACCGATGTCTCTTCGTTTGTTCTCAGGCTAAAATGAAAAGTGGGTTATTCTTATAGATGAGGACCTAAGGAAGCAAAAGAAACTGAATTTTTCCTAAATGTTTTTTGTTGTTTAAAGGCAGAATACACGGAATTAGGTGTTTAGATTAGAACAAGGATGATGGCATTCTCTGATGCTCTGTCTTTTAAGAAGTACTCACTGAAAATCCAAGGATTGAATGCATATGATCATCCAGAGATCCGTATTGACTCAATTCCGTGAGGTCGTAACACATTAAGCCGTGAAAGTAGTCATTCCATGCTTCCTGGAATGCTTAAATTACGACGTATTCCTTAAAGGCATCAATCGAAATCTCAACAATCGAAGTGTATTTATAAACAATTTAGAAAACAAGTAAGGGAGGGAGAAAGTGATTCTAATTTGCAGTATTAAATAATAAAATTTTTTGGCTATGATACAGTAACCTTGACAGCTGGCAGCAGCTTCCTCTTGGCGTGGCCACTTGACAAAGCGTGGTCCGCAGCACTAATAGCAGACATCATCTCTTTCAGAAGAGTACGCTGCTCGGAACCATTGTCTCGAACGTATTCCTCAAAAGACTTACGGCAAGATAAGCGTATGATATAGTACCGCCCATGAGCCAGGCGAAACGGATCCAGCGGGTCGAGCCGTAACGAGAAAATAAAATAAAAATTTCACAGGATGTTGCAAGTACTTTTGACTTTAGCACACTCTCGCATATCGATAAGGTTTAAAATGTTCTTAAATGTTCTCGAATACTTTTTTCCTAACTGTCGAATTGTGCCAAACCTTGAAAAGTTCAGTGGTTCGTTTCGGCTCGAGCCGCTCCGAGCGGTATGAGCCGCTATGAACCACACAATTAAAATAAATTTAATGTCTTGAGATATTGATAACTCTGCAGCTATTATGCAATATTTTCAAGCCTTTTTTACTTCCATCGATGCAACACAGAAAAGATAACTCAAAATATTTACTACTCTCTTGTAATAATTATTTATTTATTTGCTAAAACTTATTTTTGATTAAGCAATTAATTAATTAATTAATTGTAATTTGCTCACAAGCTGCCCGATGCGTAGATCGACACTCTGCTCGATCGACTGGTGAACACGCTTTGCATGATCATCTCGTTCTCCGAGCAACTTGGCCAGCTTCTCCGAACACTTCTGAATTTGGTGAAAAATGAAGAAAAGCACTTTCAATAGCATTGTTAATATCCAAAGTATTATCATCGAAACAGTGATGATAGTCAGCAAATAGATGATGTTCACCACAACCCCCAACTACAACAGCCCGCAGACTGGTTTTTTATTCAATTTTTCTCAGCAAATTATTGCACCTATTCATCTTTCTTAATCATTATTATGGTTGTACGAAAACTAGTATAAAAGGTCAATGAAACATCTTCAACAGTAAAAAAAGAGAACCTTGGCGGTCGCCAGTTTCTGCTTGGCGCAGCCCTTTGGCCGCTGCTTGAGGACAACGTCGAGCGCCGTATTGTTTAACAGTAATCGCTGCCTTCTCGGCACTGGCAAACACGAGGAAAAGAACGAAGATTAATTGAGCGATTATCATTCTGAAATTCCTGAAAATACCATCGACCCGTAACCATTTGCGATTATACATAGCTTTCAAAGGGAGCTTAGGATAGTTTGTTCTGGGATCGAGAGGGGAAGGACGAGAATTCATGGCGGAGGAATGAAGCCGCCTCTGGCAATCAGTGAAGCAATTTGTCGCTCTGTTTCTCACTCTCTCACTCTCTCTCTCTTCCTCTCTCTTACTCCGCGGTCCATTAATTGTCAACTGTCTATCCGAATCTAAAAAAAATCCCGACAATCTTTCTGCACAGCTTCTTCTTATTCTTCTTGCTGATGAGTTGAAAGGAGCTTCGCCGCCGGTTCATTCGTCTTTCTTTCCTTTTTGTCATGGTTGCCCTGTTCCTCGAGGGGAGAGAATGTTGCGTCGTCGTGTGCAATTTGTGTATCCGATCAGCCATTGGGCGATGAGACATGAAAATAGAGTGTTGCTGAAAAAGAACGGAGAGCGAGAGAGAGAGAGAGTGAAAAAAGAGAAAGAAAGATATAGAGAGGAGTGTAAGAGCGACAGCGAGAGAGAGAGGGAGAGAGAGCAAGCGAGAGAGAGAGAGAATGTGAGAGACAGGAAGAGAGAGACAGAGACAGAGAGAGAGACAGTGAGAGAGAGACAGAGGGAGAGAGAGAGAGGGCAAGCGAGAGACAACGAGAGAGAGAGAGAGAGTGAGTGAGTGAGAGACAGAGAGAGAGACAGAGAGAGAGAGAGAGACAGAGACAGAGCAAAATCATATGGCACAAAGACCAGAGACCTTGACCGTTGAACGAGCAAAGGACGTCAACCGTAACAATGTTTTCGTATGATTAGCGAACTTGTCGATCTTGCGACGATTAAGGATCAAAAAGCGAGAAATCTCGCGTGAAATGACACTGGAAAACCGATGAGAGTTGCTAATAACCAGACAAGAGAAGAGACAGAGATGGATATCAATGTAGACTGATCTTAATTTGTTATTCACGCGTGTTGCAATTACACAAATTAAAAAATCGATATTTAATAATTAAACAATTATGATGGTGTGAGTTCTGTTGAACCGGGAAGAAGTTTTGATGGAAAGTTGAATCATTAGGAAGAATAAAAAGATTGCGAGAGACAGACGACAATGGTGAATCATTGGCTTGCGGAGAAGAAAGGATCCCCGGAAAGCAGGGGAAAAAATGGCGCATTATTTCATTTCTAGTTCTGTCGAATCTTCATATCACAGTGAGTATGGAATGTACTGCCGGATGACGTCGGTCACGCTCTCATTTATCCAAGCTTCCGTGTTGCTGACGTCGTCCTTTTCGACTTCCGAGCTGCATGTCGTCTTTCTCAATTGAGCGAGATAATAATTTTTTCATCGATTTATTACTGTTGGCTCGCTGCCGAAAAGTAATCAATCAATAAGCGTGGAAACATCGACAAGTGACGAGCAACGCAGTCGTTCATGCCAAGTCCTCCGAGATGAAGGTGCACGGACTTTCTGAGTCTAGGCAATGCGCTCCGTTCGTGTTTCTGCAAATGAGAGCAAGGCCAGTGCTGCCCGTTGAGCTGCTGATGTCGAATCGAGATTTCTAATAAGCATAAAGTCTGATAAAAGAAATGTAAAAATAAAATTAATTATTATTGCTACGAAAAAGACACGCATATGTGCTTTGAATAGAAAAAGAAGAGAAAATAACATGAACTCAATCAAACGCGTTACAACCTCATGGAATTGGGTAAAGAGCACAAGGAGAACGCGAAGGAAGTCCTTTCTCTTGGAGAGCCTAAGCAGGCGAGTTGACCGATGCCGAGACACCTCGTGCCTGATTTGCCTTACTAATTTTGCCATCCATTTTTAATTTTTTTTTAAAATTCTATTATCAATTCCTAATTAATGTGTGAGTTCTAGTAACTTTTTTCCTTAATTTAAGAACGCGAATGAGATGAAACCACCAATTCCGCCCGATCGCCACTTCATCCCTGCCAAGGACATCATCTTCCACGTGTTGCCTTGTGAGATGGTCAGCGAGTTGTCAAATAGCACGAATATTAACTGATTTATTTTGTATTTAAAGCTGTAAAGTGTACTCTGTAGTAGTTTTCATGATAGTTTTTAATAAACATTGAACAGGTGGCCCAGAGTGCAGAGCTGAGTACTGAGCTGGCGAATCTTCTCTTCAAGGTCATCGACGGGCCGATCTCTGCACACAACGAGGTCATTCTCGCTGTTCAAATGTCCTGCGAGAGACTTCCGCCAGAAACACATATTATTTTTGTTGGTGTTGCGTGTTTTATGATACTTGGATTAAAATATTTTTACTAAAACATGAATATCGTTTAGAGAAAGCTCGTCGATGGCTTCAAAACGGCCATCGACATGAGGGAGAACGTCATCCCAGCTGCTGCAGCCGTTGGGGAGGAGAAGGGAATGAGCGAGGAAGCCCAGAAACGCGCATTCTGCTACGAGATTGCCGCGCGCGTTTTTGCTCCCTAGAAATATATGCTTTTGCTAAGATAAAGTTCGTTGTTAAAAAATTTTTGAAGCATAGAAATGCAATCAGAAAATGAGAGGAGGCTAGCAATGGAACTACAAATTCCATTTTATTTTATTTTGACTATTGAAATAAGCTGCATAAAGTAGTCGTTTATAGAGGTTGCAAAAGGCCTATCAACTTTGGACGGGCCCGGCTTGTCGGGCGCTATTATCTCGACCCGGCCGGCTCTGACACCATTTCCGGGCCCTAGAATTTCGGGCCCGGCCAGGTCCATTTGCGCCCTTTTTAAAATTTCGGTGCTAGAAGTACGAATGTTTCTCAAGAATTACCAGATAACATTCGCGAATGCATCCTTCATTTTATTTTCCGAAAAGTTAAAATCAACGACACATGGTTTGCAACTGGTTTACTGTGCTGAAGCGCTCCGTCTTCATAATTGTTCTTTTGGCTACAACAATTAACCGCCCTTCTCCCTCTATCTCCAATTATTTTCTTGGCACTTCTTATTTGGAAAAAATAAAAATAATGTTTAGTGAGATTGAAAGATTAATTTTAATAAATTAGATAAATCTATTAGACTTGCTGTCTGTTTGATGAGTATTAATTATTCCACTGTCTCTGGAGTTCCATTGATCCAGATCCTGTCGAAAATAGTGCAATGTGAACAAAGCAAGGGAATCACAGAAAGTTAGAGAGAAAAAGAAATGGCAAAAAGAGGAAGAGTGGAGTATGTGCCAGTTAAAGAGAGATAGAAATGTAGAAATAGAAAGATAGATATAGAAAGATAGAGAGAAAGAATATAGAGATAGAAAAAGATAGAGAAAATGCTTTAGTGGAAGCTTTATTTATGTACCTAGCACTTGGTATGGTGATTCAGTGCTGGCAAATCTTCTTTCAACAGAATGCTAAAAAAAAATAGTTGTTATCCTTTGGATAGCCCATTGGATTAGAATTCACATTCACCTGTTAGGGTTCAAAAATAAAAAAAATATGTTCAAAAATAATAAAATAATAAAATAATAAAATCTCCTCTCTTATCTAAAATAAATCTGGGCACTATTGTATTAAAGGAGGGCGATCACCGAAAAATATATAATGCAGGTTCGAATTGCCGCATCTGCCCTGTGATTTTTTGTTTTTTGCTGTAGCTCCTGCTCACTTAGAGCAATCTGAAATAAAGAAAAGGTAATAAAAGTGTGCCAATTCGTGATGTCATGTGTATTCCAGAGTGGCCGTGCTCGTGTAACTTTGCTCATTTTTGACGTAGATACATAGTTAATAGCTCAAAATGACCGCAAAATTCTGTGTTTTCCAATAATTAACCGTCTTTCTCTTATACATCTTCACTTAGTAGAACTTCGTACGCAACTTCGTGAATCCTTACCTCTTCTTTAACTCCCTAAGCTTAGCTGACTCCTGAAACTTTAAAAACTCCTTAACTCTTCTATAACTCGCTAAGCTTAGTTGAGACCCTGAACTCTAAAAACTCCTAAATTCTTCTTTAACTCCCTAAGCTTAACTGAGACCCTGAACTCTAAAAACTCCTAAATTCTTTTTTAACTCCCTAAGTTTAACTGAGACCCTGAACTTTATAAACTCCTATATTCTTCTTTAACTCCCTAAGCTTAACTGAGACCTTGAACTTTAAAAACTCCTAAATTCTTCTTTAAACCCTGAACTCTAAAAACTCCTAAATTCTTCTTTAACTCCCTAAGCTTAACTGAGACCCTGAACTTTATAAACTCCTATATTCTTCTTCAACTCCCTAAGCTTAACTGAGAACTTGAACTCTAAAAACTCCTAAATTCTTCTTTAACTCCCTAAGCTTAACTGAGACCCTGAACTCTAAAAACTCCTAAATTCTTCTTTAACTCCCTAACCTTAGCTGAGACCCTGAACTCTAAAAACTCCTAAATTCTTCTTTAACTCCCTAAGCTTAACTGAGACCCTGAACTCTAAAAACTCCTAAATTCTTCTTTAACTCCCTAAGCTTAACTGAGACCCTGAACTCTAAAAACTCCTAAATTCTTCTTTAACTCCCTAAGCTTAACTGAGACCCTGAACTCTAAAAACTCCTAAATTCTTCTTTAACTCCCTAAGCTTAGCTGAGACCCTGAACTCTAAAAACTCCTAAATTCTTCTTTAACTCCCTAAGCTTAACTGAGACCCTGAACTCTAAAAACTCCTAAATTCTTCTTTAACTCCCTAAGATTAACTGAGACCCTGAATTCTAAAAACTCCTAAATTCTTCTTTAACTCCCTAAGCTTAGCTGAGACCCTGAACTCTAAAAACTCCTAAATTCTTCTTTAACTCCCTAAGCTTAACTGAGACCCTGAACTCTAAAAACTCCTAAATTCTTCTTTAACTCCCTAAGCTTAACTGAGACCCTGAACTCTAAAAACTCCTAAATTCTTCTTTAACTCCCTAAGCTTAACTGAGACCCTGAACTCTAAAAACTCCTAAATTCTTCTTTAACTCCCTAAGCTTAACTGAGACCCTGAACTCTAAAAACTCCTAAATTCTTCTTTAACTCACTAATCTTAACTGAGACCCTGAACTCTAAAAACTCCTAAATTCTTCTTTAACTCCCTAAGCTTAACTGAGACCCTGAACTCTAAAAACTCCTAAATTCTTCTTTAACTCCCTAAGTTTAGCTGAGACCCTGAACTCTAAAAACTCCTAAATTCTTCTTTAACTCCCTAAGCTTAACTGAGACCCTGAACTCTAAAAACTCCTAAATTCTTCTTTAACTCCCTAAGCTTAGCTGAGACCCTGAACTCTAAAAACTCCTAAATTCTTCTTTAACTCCCTAAGTTTAACTGAGACCCTGAACTTTATAAACTCCTATATTCTTCTTTAACTCCCTAAGCTTAACTGAGACCCTGAACTCTAAAAACTCCTAAATTCTTCTTTAACTCCCTAAGCTTAACTGAGACCCTGAACTCTAAAAACTCCTAAATTCTTCTTTAACTCCCTAAGCTTAGCTGAGACCCTGAACTCTAAAAACTCCTAAATTCTTCTTTAACTCCCTAAGCTTAACTGAGACCCTGAACTCTAAAAACTCCTAAATTCTTCTTTAACTCCCTAAGTTTAGCTGAGACCCTGAACTCTAAAAACTCCTAAATTCTTCTTTAACTCCCTAAGCTTAACTGAGACCCTGAACTCTAAAAACTCCTAAATTCTTCTTTAACTCCCTAAGCTTAACTGAGACCCTGAACTCTAAAAACTCCTAAATTCTTCTTTAACTCCCTAAGCTTAGCTGAGACCCTGAACTCTAAAAACTCCTAAATTCTTCTTTAACTCCCTAAGCTTAACTGAGACCCTGAACTCTAAAAACTCCTAAATTCTTCTTTAACTCCCTAAGCTTAACTGAGACCCTGAACTCTAAAAACTCCTAAATTCTTCTTTAACTCCCTAAGCTTAACTGAGACCCTGAACTCTAAAAACTCCTAAATTCTTCTTTAACTCCCTAAGCTTAACTGAGACCCTGAACTCTAAAAACTCCTAAATTCTTCTTTAACTCACTAATCTTAACTGAGACCCTGAACTCTAAAAACTCCTAAATTCTTCTTTAACTCCCTAAGCTTAACTGAGACCCTGAACTCTAAAAACTCCTAAATTCTTCTTTAACTCCCTAAGTTTAGCTGAGACCCTGAACTCTAAAAACTCCTAAATTCTTCTTTAACTCCCTAAGCTTAACTGAGACCCTGAACTCTAAAAACTCCTAAATTCTTCTTTAACTCCCTAAGCTTAGCTGAGACCCTGAACTCTAAAAACTCCTAAATTCTTCTTTAACTCCCTAAGTTTAACTGAGACCCTGAACTTTATAAACTCCTATATTCTTCTTTAACTCTCTAAGCTTAGCTGAGACCTTGAACTTTAAAAACTCCTAAATTCTTCTTTAACTCCCTAAGCTTAACTGAGACCCTGAACTCTAAAAACTCCTAAATTTTTTTTAACTCCCTAAGTTTAACTGAGACCCTGAACTTTATAAACTCCTATATTCTTCTTTAACTCCCTAAGCTTAACTGAGACCTTGAACTTTAAAAACTCCTAAATTCTTCTTTAACTCCCTAAGCTTAACTGAGACCCTGAACTCTAAAAACTCCTAAATTCTTCTTTAACTCCCTAAGCTTAACTGAGACCCTGAATTCTAAAAACTCCTAAATTCTTCTTTAACTCCCTAAGCTTAACTGAGACCCTGAACTCTAAAAACTCCTAAATTTTTTTTAACTCCCTAAGTTTAACTGAGACCCTGAACTTTATAAACTCCTATATTCTTCTTTAACTCCCTAAGCTTAACTGAGACCTTGAACTTTAAAAACTCCTAAATTCTTCTTTAACTCCCTAAGTTTAACTGAGACCCTGAACTCTAAAAACTCCTAAATTCTTCTTTAACTCCCTAAGCTTAACTGAGACCCTGAACTCTAAAAACTCCTAAATTCTTCTTTAACTCCCTAAGCTTAACTGAGACCCTGAACTCTAAAAACTCCTAAATTCTTCTTTAACTCCCTAAGCTTAACTGAGACCCTGAACTCTAAAAACTCCTAAATTCTTCTTTAACTCCCTAAGCTTAACTGAGACCCTGAACTTTATAAACTCCTATATTCTTCTTTAACTCCCTAAGCTTAGCTGAGACCCTGAACTCTAAAAACTCCTAAATTCTTCTTTAACTCCCTAAGCTTAACTGAGACCCTGAACTTTATAAACTCCTATATTCTTCTTTAACTCCCTAAGCTTAGCTGAGACCCTGAACTCTAAAAACTCCTAAATTCTTCTTTAACTCCCTAAGCTTAACTGAGACCGTGAACTCTAAAAACTCCTAAATTCTTCTTTAACTCACTAATCTTAACTGAGACCCTGAACTCTAAAAACTCCTAAATTCTTCTTTAACTCCCTAAGCTTAACTGAGACCCTGAACTCTAAAAACTCCTAAATTCTTCTTTAACTCCCTAAGTTTAGCTGAGACCCTGAACTCTAAAAACTCCTAAATTCTTCTTTAACTCCCTAAGCTTAACTGAGACCCTGAACTCTAAAAACTCCTAAATTCTTCTTTAACTCCCTAAGCTTAGCTGAGACCCTGAACTCTAAAAACTCCTAAATTCTTCTTTAACTCCCTAAGCTTAACTGAGACCCTGAACTCTAAAAACTCCTAAATTCTTCTTTAACTCCCTAAGCTTAACTGAGATCCTGAACTTTAAAAACTCCTAAATTCTTCTTCAACTACCTAAGCTTAACTGAGAACTTGAACTCTAAAAACTCCTAAATTCTTCTTTAACTCCCTAAGCTTAGCTGAGACCCTGAACTCTAAAAACTCCTAAATTCTTCTTTAACTCCCTAAGCTTAACTGAGACCCTGAACTCTAAAAACTCCTAAATTCTTCTTTAACTCCCTAAGCTTAACTGAGACCCTGAACTCTAAAAACTCCTAAATTCTTCTTTAACTCCCTAAGCTTAACTGAGACCCTGAACTCTAAAAACTCCTAAATTCTTCTTTAACTCCCTAAGCTTAACTGAGACCCTGAACTTTATAAACTCCTATATTCTTCTTCAACTCCCTAAGCTTAACTGAGAACTTGAACTCTAAAAACTCCTTAATTCTTCTTTAACTCCCTAAGCTTAGCTGAGACCCTAAACTCTAAAAACTCCTAAATTCTTCTTTAACTCCCTAAGCTTAACTGAGACCCTGAACTCTAAAAACTCCTAAATTCTTCTTTAACTCCCTAAGCTTAACTGAGACCCTGAACTCTAAAAACTCCTAAATTCTTCTTTAACTCCTTAAGCTTAACTGAGACCCTGAACTCTAAAAACTCCTAAATTCTTCTTTAACTCCCTAAGCTTAACTGAGACCCTGAACTTTATAAACTCCTATATTCTTCTTCAACTCCCTAAGCTTAACTGAGACCCTGAACTCTAAAAACTCCTAAATTCTTCTTTAACTCCCTAAGCTTAGCTGAGACCCTGAACTCTAAAAACTCCTAAATTCTTCTTTAACTCCGTAAGCTTAACTGAGACCCTGAACTCTAAAAACTCCTAAATTCTTCTTTAACTCCCTAAGCTTAGCTGAGACCCTGAACTCTAAAAACTCCTAAATTCTTCTTTAACTCCCTAAGCTTAACTGAGACCCTGAACTCTAAAAACTCCTAAATTCTTCTTTAACTCCCTAAGCTTAGCTGAGACCCTGAACTCTAAAAACTCCTAAATTCTTCTTTAACTCCCTAAGCTTAACTGAGACCTTGAACTTTAAAAACTCCTAAATTCTTCTTTAAACCCTGAACTCTAAAAACTCCTAAATTCTTCTTTAACTCCCTAAGCTTAACTGAGACCCTGAACTTTATAAACTCCTATATTCTTCTTCAACTTCCTAAGCTTAACTGAGAACTTGAACTCTAAAAACTCCTAAATTCTTCTTTAACTCCCTAAGCTTAACTGAGACCCTGAACTCTAAAAACTCCTAAATTCTTCTTTAACTCCCTAACCTTAGCTGAGACCCTGAACTCTAAAAACTCCTAAATTCTTCTTTAACTCCCTAAGCTTAACTGAGACCCTGAACTCTAAAAACTCCTAAATTCTTCTTTAACTCCCTAAGCTTAACTGAGACCCTGAACTCTAAAAACTCCTAAATTCTTCTTTAACTCCCTAAGCTTAACTGAGACCCTGAACTCTAAAAACTCCTAAATTCTTCTTTAACTCCCTAAGCTTAGCTGAGACCCTGAACTCTAAAAACTCCTAAATTCTTCTTTAACTCCCTAAGCTTAACTGAGACCCTGAACTCTAAAAACTCCTAAATTCTTCTTTAACTCCCTAAGCTTAACTGAGATCCTGAACTTTAAAAACTCCTAAATTCTTCTTCAACTACCTAAGCTTAACTGAGAACTTGAACTCTAAAAACTCCTAAATTCTTCTTTAACTCCCTAAGCTTAGCTGAGACCCTGAACTCTAAAAACTCCTAAATTCTTCTTTAACTCCCTAAGCTTAACTGAGACCCTGAACTCTAAAAACTCCTAAATTCTTCTTTAACTCCCTAAGCTTAACTGAGACCCTGAACTCTAAAAACTCCTAAATTCTTCTTTAACTCCCTAAGCTTAACTGAGACCCTGAACTCTAAAAACTCCTAAATTCTTCTTTAACTCCCTAAGCTTAACTGAGACCCTGAACTTTATAAACTCCTATATTCTTCTTCAACTCCCTAAGCTTAACTGAGAACTTGAACTCTAAAAACTCCTTAATTCTTCTTTAACTCCCTAAGCTTAGCTGAGACCCTAAACTCTAAAAACTCCTAAATTCTTCTTTAACTCCCTAAGCTTAACTGAGACCCTGAACTCTAAAAACTCCTAAATTCTTCTTTAACTCCCTAAGCTTAACTGAGACCCTGAACTCTAAAAACTCCTAAATTCTTCTTTAACTCCTTAAGCTTAACTGAGACCCTGAACTCTAAAAACTCCTAAATTCTTCTTTAACTCCCTAAGCTTAACTGAGACCCTGAACTTTATAAACTCCTATATTCTTCTTCAACTCCCTAAGCTTAACTGAGACCCTGAACTCTAAAAACTCCTAAATTCTTCTTTAACTCCCTAAGCTTAGCTGAGACCCTGAACTCTAAAAACTCCTAAATTCTTCTTTAACTCCGTAAGCTTAACTGAGACCCTGAACTCTAAAAACTCCTAAATTCTTCTTTAACTCCCTAAGCTTAGCTGAGACCCTGAACTCTAAAAACTCCTAAATTCTTCTTTAACTCCCTAAGCTTAACTGAGACCCTGAACTCTAAAAACTCCTAAATTCTTCTTTAACTCCCTAAGCTTAGCTGAGACCCTGAACTCTAAAAACTCCTAAATTCTTCTTTAACTCCCTAAGCTTAACTGAGACCTTGAACTTTAAAAACTCCTAAATTCTTCTTTAAACCCTGAACTCTAAAAACTCCTAAATTCTTCTTTAACTCCCTAAGCTTAACTGAGACCCTGAACTTTATAAACTCCTATATTCTTCTTCAACTTCCTAAGCTTAACTGAGAACTTGAACTCTAAAAACTCCTAAATTCTTCTTTAACTCCCTAAGCTTAACTGAGACCCTGAACTCTAAAAACTCCTAAATTCTTCTTTAACTCCCTAACCTTAGCTGAGACCCTGAACTCTAAAAACTCCTAAATTCTTCTTTAACTCCCTAAGCTTAACTGAGACCCTGAACTCTAAAAACTCCTAAATTCTTCTTTAACTCCCTAAGCTTAACTGAGACCCTGAACTCTAAAAACTCCTAAATTCTTCTTTAACTCCCTAAGCTTAACTGAGACCCTGAACTCTAAAAACTCCTAAATTCTTCTTTAACTCCCTAAGCTTAGCTGAGACCCTGAACTCTAAAAACTCCTAAATTCTTCTTTAACTCCCTAAGCTTAACTGAGACCCTGAACTCTAAAAACTCCTAAATTCTTCTTTAACTCCCTAAGATTAACTGAGACCCTGAATTCTAAAAACTCCTAAATTCTTCTTTAACTCCCTAAGCTTAACTGAGACCCTGAACTCTAAAAACTCCTAAATTCTTCTTTAACTCCCTAAGCTTAACTGAGATCCTGAACTTTAAAAACTCCTAAATTCTTCTTTAACTCCCTAAGATTAACTGAGACCCTGAATTCTAAAAACTCCTAAATTCTTCTTTAACTCCCTAAGCTTAACTGAGACCCTGAACTTTATAAACTCCTAAATTCTTCTTTAAACCCTGAACTCTAAAAACTCCTAAATTCTTCTTTAACTCCCTAAGCTTAACTGAGACCCTGAACTTTATAAACTCCTATATTCTTCTTCAACTTCCTAAGCTTAACTGAGAACTTGAACTCTAAAAACTCCTAAATTCTTCTTTAACTCCCTAAGCTTAACTGAGACCCTGAACTCTAAAAACTCCTAAATTCTTCTTTAACTCCCTAACCTTAGCTGAGACCCTGAACTCTAAAAACTCCTAAATTCTTCTTTAACTCCCTAAGCTTAACTGAGACCCTGAACTCTAAAAACTCCTAAATTCTTCTTTAACTCCCTAAGCTTAACTGAGACCCTGAACTCTAAAAACTCCTAAATTCTTCTTTAACTCCCTAAGCTTAACTGAGACCCTGAACTCTAAAAACTCCTAAATTCTTCTTTAACTCCCTAAGCTTAACTGAGACCCTGAACTCTAAAAACTCCTAAATTCTTCTTTAACTCCCTAAGCTTAACTGAGACCCTGAACTCTAAAAACTCCTAAATTCTTCTTTAACTCCCTAAGCTTAACTGAGACCCTGAACTCTAAAAACTCCTAAATTCTTCTTTAACTCACTAATCTTAACTGAGACCCTGAACTCTAAAAACTCCTAAATTCTTCTTTAACTCCCTAAGCTTAACTGAGACCCTGAACTCTAAAAACTCCTAAATTCTTCTTTAACTCCCTAAGTTTAGCTGAGACCCTGAACTCTAAAAACTCCTAAATTCTTCTTTAACTCCCTAAGCTTAACTGAGACCCTGAACTCTAAAAACTCCTAAATTCTTCTTTAACTCCCTAAGCTTAGCTGAGACCCTGAACTCTAAAAACTCCTAAATTCTTCTTTAACTCCCTAAGTTTAACTGAGACCCTGAACTTTATAAACTCCTATATTCTTCTTTAACTCCCTAAGCTTAGCTGAGACCTTGAACTTTAAAAACTCCTAAATTCTTCTTTAACTCCCTAAGCTTAACTGAGACCCTGAACTCTAAAAACTCCTAAATTTTTTTTAACTCCCTAAGTTTAACTGAGACCCTGAACTTTATAAACTCCTATATTCTTCTTTAACTCCCTAAGCTTAACTGAGACCTTGAACTTTAAAAACTCCTAAATTCTTCTTTAACTCCCTAAGCTTAACTGAGACCCTGAACTCTAAAAACTCCTAAATTCTTCTTTAACTCCCTAAGCTTAACTGAGACCCTGAATTCTAAAAACTCCTAAATTCTTCTTTAACTCCCTAAGCTTAACTGAGACCCTGAACTCTAAAAACTCCTAAATTTTTTTTAACTCCCTAAGTTTAACTGAGACCCTGAACTTTATAAACTCCTATATTCTTCTTTAACTCCCTAAGCTTAACTGAGACCTTGAACTTTAAAAACTCCTAAATTCTTCTTTAACTCCCTAAGTTTAACTGAGACCCTGAACTCTAAAAACTCCTAAATTCTTCTTTAACTCCCTAAGCTTAACTGAGACCCTGAACTCTAAAAACTCCTAAATTCTTCTTTAACTCCCTAAGCTTAACTGAGACCCTGAACTCTAAAAACTCCTAAATTCTTCTTTAACTCCCTAAGCTTAACTGAGACCCTGAACTCTAAAAACTCCTAAATTCTTCTTTAACTCCCTAAGCTTAACTGAGACCCTGAACTTTATAAACTCCTATATTCTTCTTTAACTCCCTAAGCTTAGCTGAGACCCTGAACTCTAAAAACTCCTAAATTCTTCTTTAACTCCCTAAGCTTAACTGAGACCCTGAACTTTATAAACTCCTATATTCTTCTTTAACTCCCTAAGCTTAGCTGAGACCCTGAACTCTAAAAACTCCTAAATTCTTCTTTAACTCCCTAAGCTTAACTGAGACCGTGAACTCTAAAAACTCCTAAATTCTTCTTTAACTCACTAATCTTAACTGAGACCCTGAACTCTAAAAACTCCTAAATTCTTCTTTAACTCCCTAAGCTTAACTGAGACCCTGAACTCTAAAAACTCCTAAATTCTTCTTTAACTCCCTAAGTTTAGCTGAGACCCTGAACTCTAAAAACTCCTAAATTCTTCTTTAACTCCCTAAGCTTAACTGAGACCCTGAACTCTAAAAACTCCTAAATTCTTCTTTAACTCCCTAAGCTTAGCTGAGACCCTGAACTCTAAAAACTCCTAAATTCTTCTTTAACTCCCTAAGCTTAACTGAGACCCTGAACTCTAAAAACTCCTAAATTCTTCTTTAACTCCCTAAGCTTAACTGAGATCCTGAACTTTAAAAACTCCTAAATTCTTCTTCAACTACCTAAGCTTAACTGAGAACTTGAACTCTAAAAACTCCTAAATTCTTCTTTAACTCCCTAAGCTTAGCTGAGACCCTGAACTCTAAAAACTCCTAAATTCTTCTTTAACTCCCTAAGCTTAACTGAGACCCTGAACTCTAAAAACTCCTAAATTCTTCTTTAACTCCCTAAGCTTAACTGAGACCCTGAACTCTAAAAACTCCTAAATTCTTCTTTAACTCCCTAAGCTTAACTGAGACCCTGAACTCTAAAAACTCCTAAATTCTTCTTTAACTCCCTAAGCTTAACTGAGACCCTGAACTTTATAAACTCCTATATTCTTCTTCAACTCCCTAAGCTTAACTGAGAACTTGAACTCTAAAAACTCCTTAATTCTTCTTTAACTCCCTAAGCTTAGCTGAGACCCTAAACTCTAAAAACTCCTAAATTCTTCTTTAACTCCCTAAGCTTAACTGAGACCCTGAACTCTAAAAACTCCTAAATTCTTCTTTAACTCCCTAAGCTTAACTGAGACCCTGAACTCTAAAAACTCCTAAATTCTTCTTTAACTCCTTAAGCTTAACTGAGACCCTGAACTCTAAAAACTCCTAAATTCTTCTTTAACTCCCTAAGCTTAACTGAGACCCTGAACTTTATAAACTCCTATATTCTTCTTCAACTCCCTAAGCTTAACTGAGACCCTGAACTCTAAAAACTCCTAAATTCTTCTTTAACTCCCTAAGCTTAGCTGAGACCCTGAACTCTAAAAACTCCTAAATTCTTCTTTAACTCCGTAAGCTTAACTGAGACCCTGAACTCTAAAAACTCCTAAATTCTTCTTTAACTCCCTAAGCTTAGCTGAGACCCTGAACTCTAAAAACTCCTAAATTCTTCTTTAACTCCCTAAGCTTAACTGAGACCCTGAACTCTAAAAACTCCTAAATTCTTCTTTAACTCCCTAAGCTTAGCTGAGACCCTGAACTCTAAAAACTCCTAAATTCTTCTTTAACTCCCTAAGCTTAACTGAGACCTTGAACTTTAAAAACTCCTAAATTCTTCTTTAAACCCTGAACTCTAAAAACTCCTAAATTCTTCTTTAACTCCCTAAGCTTAACTGAGACCCTGAACTTTATAAACTCCTATATTCTTCTTCAACTTCCTAAGCTTAACTGAGAACTTGAACTCTAAAAACTCCTAAATTCTTCTTTAACTCCCTAAGCTTAACTGAGACCCTGAACTCTAAAAACTCCTAAATTCTTCTTTAACTCCCTAACCTTAGCTGAGACCCTGAACTCTAAAAACTCCTAATTTCTTCTTTAACTCCCTAAGCTTAACTGAGACCCTGAACTCTAAAAACTCCTAAATTCTTCTTTAACTCCCTAAGCTTAACTGAGACCCTGAACTCTAAAAACTCCTAAATTCTTCTTTAACTCCCTAAGCTTAACTGAGACCCTGAACTCTAAAAACTCCTAAATTCTTCTTTAACTCCCTAAGCTTAGCTGAGACCCTGAACTCTAAAAACTCCTAAATTCTTCTTTAACTCCCTAAGCTTAACTGAGACCCTGAACTCTAAAAACTCCTAAATTCTTCTTTAACTCCCTAAGCTTAACTGAGATCCTGAACTTTAAAAACTCCTAAATTCTTCTTCAACTACCTAAGCTTAACTGAGAACTTGAACTCTAAAAACTCCTAAATTCTTCTTTAACTCCCTAAGCTTAGCTGAGACCCTGAACTCTAAAAACTCCTAAATTCTTCTTTAACTCCCTAAGCTTAACTGAGACCCTGAACTCTAAAAACTCCTAAATTCTTCTTTAACTCCCTAAGCTTAACTGAGACCCTGAACTCTAAAAACTCCTAAATTCTTCTTTAACTCCCTAAGCTTAACTGAGACCCTGAACTCTAAAAACTCCTAAATTCTTCTTTAACTCCCTAAGCTTAACTGAGACCCTGAACTTTATAAACTCCTATATTCTTCTTCAACTCCCTAAGCTTAACTGAGAACTTGAACTCTAAAAACTCCTTAATTCTTCTTTAACTCCCTAAGCTTAGCTGAGACCCTAAACTCTAAAAACTCCTAAATTCTTCTTTAACTCCCTAAGCTTAACTGAGACCCTGAACTCTAAAAACTCCTAAATTCTTCTTTAACTCCCTAAGCTTAACTGAGACCCTGAACTCTAAAAACTCCTAAATTCTTCTTTAACTCCTTAAGCTTAACTGAGACCCTGAACTCTAAAAACTCCTAAATTCTTCTTTAACTCCCTAAGCTTAACTGAGACCCTGAACTTTATAAACTCCTATATTCTTCTTCAACTCCCTAAGCTTAACTGAGACCCTGAACTCTAAAAACTCCTAAATTCTTCTTTAACTCCCTAAGCTTAGCTGAGACCCTGAACTCTAAAAACTCCTAAATTCTTCTTTAACTCCGTAAGCTTAACTGAGACCCTGAACTCTAAAAACTCCTAAATTCTTCTTTAACTCCCTAAGCTTAGCTGAGACCCTGAACTCTAAAAACTCCTAAATTCTTCTTTAACTCCCTAAGCTTAACTGAGACCCTGAACTCTAAAAACTCCTAAATTCTTCTTTAACTCCCTAAGCTTAGCTGAGACCCTGAACTCTAAAAACTCCTAAATTCTTCTTTAACTCCCTAAGCTTAACTGAGACCTTGAACTTTAAAAACTCCTAAATTCTTCTTTAAACCCTGAACTCTAAAAACTCCTAAATTCTTCTTTAACTCCCTAAGCTTAACTGAGACCCTGAACTTTATAAACTCCTATATTCTTCTTCAACTTCCTAAGCTTAACTGAGAACTTGAACTCTAAAAACTCCTAAATTCTTCTTTAACTCCCTAAGCTTAACTGAGACCCTGAACTCTAAAAACTCCTAAATTCTTCTTTAACTCCCTAACCTTAGCTGAGACCCTGAACTCTAAAAACTCCTAAATTCTTCTTTAACTCCCTAAGCTTAACTGAGACCCTGAACTCTAAAAACTCCTAAATTCTTCTTTAACTCCCTAAGCTTAACTGAGACCCTGAACTCTAAAAACTCCTAAATTCTTCTTTAACTCCCTAAGCTTAACTGAGACCCTGAACTCTAAAAACTCCTAAATTCTTCTTTAACTCCCTAAGCTTAGCTGAGACCCTGAACTCTAAAAACTCCTAAATTCTTCTTTAACTCCCTAAGCTTAACTGAGACCCTGAACTCTAAAAACTCCTAAATTCTTCTTTAACTCCCTAAGATTAACTGAGACCCTGAATTCTAAAAACTCCTAAATTCTTCTTTAACTCCCTAAGCTTAACTGAGACCCTGAACTCTAAAAACTCCTAAATTCTTCTTTAACTCCCTAAGCTTAACTGAGATCCTGAACTTTAAAAACTCCTAAATTCTTCTTTAACTCCCTAAGATTAACTGAGACCCTGAATTCTAAAAACTCCTAAATTCTTCTTTAACTCCCTAAGCTTAACTGAGACCCTGAACTTTATAAACTCCTAAATTCTTCTTTAAACCCTGAACTCTAAAAACTCCTAAATTCTTCTTTAACTCCCTAAGCTTAACTGAGACCCTGAACTTTATAAACTCCTATATTCTTCTTCAACTTCCTAAGCTTAACTGAGAACTTGAACTCTAAAAACTCCTAAATTCTTCTTTAACTCCCTAAGCTTAACTGAGACCCTGAACTCTAAAAACTCCTAAATTCTTCTTTAACTCCCTAACCTTAGCTGAGACCCTGAACTCTAAAAACTCCTAAATTCTTCTTTAACTCCCTAAGCTTAACTGAGACCCTGAACTCTAAAAACTCCTAAATTCTTCTTTAACTCCCTAAGCTTAACTGAGACCCTGAACTCTAAAAACTCCTAAATTCTTCTTTAACTCCCTAAGCTTAACTGAGACCCTGAACTCTAAAAACTCCTAAATTCTTCTTTAACTCCCTAAGCTTAGCTGAGACCCTGAACTCTAAAAACTCCTAAATTCTTCTTTAACTCCCTAAGCTTAACTGAGACCCTGAACTCTAAAAACTCCTAAATTCTTCTTTAACTCCCTAAGCTTAACTGAGATCCTGAACTTTAAAAACTCCTAAATTCTTCTTCAACTACCTAAGCTTAACTGAGAACTTGAACTCTAAAAACTCCTAAATTCTTCTTTAACTCCCTAAGCTTAGCTGAGACCCTGAACTCTAAAAACTCCTAAATTCTTCTTTAACTCCCTAAGCTTAACTGAGACCCTGAACTCTAAAAACTCCTAAATTCTTCTTTAACTCCCTAAGCTTAACTGAGACCCTGAACTCTAAAAACTCCTAAATTCTTCTTTAACTCCCTAAGCTTAACTGAGACCCTGAACTCTAAAAACTCCTAAATTCTTCTTTAACTCCCTAAGCTTAACTGAGACCCTGAACTTTATAAACTCCTATATTCTTCTTCAACTCCCTAAGCTTAACTGAGAACTTGAACTCTAAAAACTCCTTAATTCTTCTTTAACTCCCTAAGCTTAGCTGAGACCCTAAACTCTAAAAACTCCTAAATTCTTCTTTAACTCCCTAAGCTTAACTGAGACCCTGAACTCTAAAAACTCCTAAATTCTTCTTTAACTCCCTAAGCTTAACTGAGACCCTGAACTCTAAAAACTCCTAAATTCTTCTTTAACTCCTTAAGCTTAACTGAGACCCTGAACTCTAAAAACTCCTAAATTCTTCTTTAACTCCCTAAGCTTAACTGAGACCCTGAACTTTATAAACTCCTATATTCTTCTTCAACTCCCTAAGCTTAACTGAGACCCTGAACTCTAAAAACTCCTAAATTCTTCTTTAACTCCCTAAGCTTAGCTGAGACCCTGAACTCTAAAAACTCCTAAATTCTTCTTTAACTCCGTAAGCTTAACTGAGACCCTGAACTCTAAAAACTCCTAAATTCTTCTTTAACTCCCTAAGCTTAGCTGAGACCCTGAACTCTAAAAACTCCTAAATTCTTCTTTAACTCCCTAAGCTTAACTGAGACCCTGAACTCTAAAAACTCCTAAATTCTTCTTTAACTCCCTAAGCTTAGCTGAGACCCTGAACTCTAAAAACTCCTAAATTCTTCTTTAACTCCCTAAGCTTAACTGAGACCTTGAACTTTAAAAACTCCTAAATTCTTCTTTAAACCCTGAACTCTAAAAACTCCTAAATTCTTCTTTAACTCCCTAAGCTTAACTGAGACCCTGAACTTTATAAACTCCTATATTCTTCTTCAACTTCCTAAGCTTAACTGAGAACTTGAACTCTAAAAACTCCTAAATTCTTCTTTAACTCCCTAAGCTTAACTGAGACCCTGAACTCTAAAAACTCCTAAATTCTTCTTTAACTCCCTAACCTTAGCTGAGACCCTGAACTCTAAAAACTCCTAAATTCTTCTTTAACTCCCTAAGCTTAACTGAGACCCTGAACTCTAAAAACTCCTAAATTCTTCTTTAACTCCCTAAGCTTAACTGAGACCCTGAACTCTAAAAACTCCTAAATTCTTCTTTAACTCCCTAAGCTTAACTGAGACCCTGAACTCTAAAAACTCCTAAATTCTTCTTTAACTCCCTAAGCTTAGCTGAGACCCTGAACTCTAAAAACTCCTAAATTCTTCTTTAACTCCCTAAGCTTAACTGAGACCCTGAACTCTAAAAACTCCTAAATTCTTCTTTAACTCCCTAAGATTAACTGAGACCCTGAATTCTAAAAACTCCTAAATTCTTCTTTAACTCCCTAAGCTTAACTGAGACCCTGAACTCTAAAAACTCCTAAATTCTTCTTTAACTCCCTAAGCTTAACTGAGATCCTGAACTTTAAAAACTCCTAAATTCTTCTTTAACTCCCTAAGATTAACTGAGACCCTGAACTCTAAAAACTCCTAAATTCTTCTTTAACTCCCTAAGCTTAACTGAGACCCTGAACTTTATAAACTCCTATATTCTTCTTTAACTCCCTAAGCTTAGCTGAGACCCTGAACTCTAAAAACTCCTAAATTCTTCTTTAACTCCCTAAGCTTAACTGAGACCCTGAACTTTATAAACTCCTATATTCTTCTTTAACTCCCTAAGCTTAGCTGAGACCCTGAACTCTAAAAACTCCTAAATTCTTCTTTAACTCCCTAAGCTTAACTGAGACCCTGAACTCTAAAAACTCCTAAATTCTTCTTTAACTCCCTAAGCTTAACTGAGACCCTGAACTCTAAAAACTCCTAAATTCTTCTTTAACTCCCTAAGCTTAACTGAGACCCTGAACTCTAAAAACTCCTAAATTCTTCTTTAACTCCCTAAGCTTAACTGAGACCCTGAACTCTAAAAACTCCTAAATTCTTCTTTAACTCCCTAAGCTTAGCTGAGACCCTGAACTCTAAAAACTCCTAAATTCTTCTTTAACTCCCTAAGCTTAACTGAGACCCTGAACTCTAAAAACTCCTAAATTCTTCTTTAACTCCCTAAGCTTAACTGAGACCCTGAACTCTAAAAACTCCTAAATTCTTCTTTAACTCCCTAAGCTTAACTGAGACCCTGAACTCTAAAAACTCCTAAATTCTTCTTTAACTCCCTAAGCTTAGCTGAGACCCTGAACTCTAAAAACTCCTAAATTCTTCTTTAACTCCCTAAGCTTAACTGAGACCCTGAACTCTAAAAACTCCTAAATTCTTCTTTAACTCCCTAAGCTTAACTGAGACCCTGAACTCTAAAAACTCCTAAATTCTTCTTTAACTCCCTAAGCTTAACTGAGACCCTGAACTCTAAAAACTCCTAAATTCTTCTTTAACTCCCTAAGCTTAACTGAGACCCTGAACTTAAAAACTCCTAAATTCTTCTTTAACTCCCTAAGCTTAACTGAGACCCTGAACTCTAAAAACTCCTAAATTCTTCTTTAACTCCCTAAGCTTAACTGAGACCCTGAACTTTATAAACTCCTATATTCTTCTTTAACTCCCTAAGCTTAGCTGAGACCCTGAACTCTAAAAACTCCTAAATTCTTCTTTAACTCCCTAAGCTTAACTGAGACCCTGAACTTTAAAAACTCCTATATTCTTCTTTAACTCCCTAAGCTTAGCTGAGACCCTGAACTCTAAAAACTCCTAAATTCTTCTTTAACTCCCTAAGCTTAACTGAGACCCTGAACTCTAAAAACTCCTAAATTCTTCTTTAACTCCCTAAGCTTAACTGAGACCCTGAACTCTAAAAACTCCTAAATTCTTCTTTAACTCCCTAAGCTTAACTGAGACCCTGAACTCTAAAAACTCCTAAATTCTTCTTTAACTCCCTAAGCTTAACTGAGACCCTGAACTCTAAAAACTCCTAAATTCTTCTTTAACTCCCTAAGCTTAGCTGAGACCCTGAACTCTAAAAACTCCTAAATTCTTCTTTAACTCCCTAAGCTTAACTGAGACCCTGAACTCTAAAAACTCCTAAATTCTTCTTTAACTCCCTAAGCTTAACTGAGACCCTGAACTCTAAAAACTCCTAAATTCTTCTTTAACTCCCTAAGCTTAACTGAGACCCTGAACTCTAAAAACTCCTAAATTCTTCTTTAACTCCCTAAGCTTAACTGAGACCCTGAACTTTAAAAACTCCTAAATTCTTCTTTAACTCCCTAAGCTTAACTGAGACCCTGAACTCTAAAAACTCCTAAATTCTTCTTTAACTCCCTAAGCTTAACTGAGACCCTGAACTTTATAAACTCCTATATTCTTCTTTAACTCCCTAAGCTTAGCTGAGACCCTGAACTCTAAAAACTCCTAAATTCTTCTTTAACTCCCTAAGCTTAACTGAGACCCTGAACTTTATAAACTCCTATATTCTTCTTTAACTCCCTAAGCTTAGCTGAGACCCTGAACTCTAAAAACTCCTAAATTCTTCTTTAACTCCCTAAGCTTAACTGAGACCGTGAACTCTAAAAACTCCTAAATTCTTCTTTAACTCCCTAAGCTTAACTGAGACCCTGAACTCTAAAAACTCCTAAATTCTTCTTTAACTCCCTAAGCTTAACTGAGACCCTGAACTCTAAAAACTCCTAAATTCTTCTTTAACTCCCTAAGCTTAGCTGAGACCCTGAACTCTAAAAACTCCTAAATTCTTCTTTAACTCCCTAAGCTTAACTGAGACCCTGAACTCTAAAAACTCCTAAATTCTTCTTTAACTCCCTAAGCTTAGCTGAGACCCTGAACTCTAAAAACTCCTAAATTCTTCTTTAACTCCCTAAGCTTAACTGAGACCCTGAACTCTAAAAACTCCTAAATTCTTCTTTAACTCCCTAAGCTTAACTGAGATCCTGAACTTTAAAAACTCCTAAATTCTTCT
Source organism: Allodiplogaster sudhausi (assembly GCA_945643635.1). Classification (NCBI taxonomy): domain Eukaryota; kingdom Metazoa; phylum Nematoda; class Chromadorea; order Rhabditida; family Diplogasteridae; genus Allodiplogaster; species Allodiplogaster sudhausi. Next base: position 537,877 of record CALZFC010000132.1, read on the forward strand.
TCAACTACCTAAGCTTAACTGAGAACTTGAACTCTAAAAACTCCTAAATTCTTCTTTAACTCCCTAAGCTTAGCTGAGACCCTGAACTCTAAAAACTCCTAAATTCTTCTTTAACTCCCTAAGCTTAACTGAGACCCTGAACTCTAAAAACTCCTAAATTCTTCTTTAACTCCCTAAGCTTAACTGAGACCCTGAACTCTAAAAACTCCTAAATTCTTCTTTAACTCCCTAAGCTTAACTGAGACCCTGAACTCTAAAAACTCCTAAATTCTTCTTTAACTCCCTAAGCTTAACTGAGACCCTGAACTTTATAAACTCCTATATTCTTCTTCAACTCCCTAAGCTTAACTGAGAACTTGAACTCTAAAAACTCCTTAATTCTTCTTTAACTCCCTAAGCTTAGCTGAGACCCTAAACTCTAAAAACTCCTAAATTCTTCTTTAACTCCCTAAGCTTAACTGAGACCCTGAACTCTAAAAACTCCTAAATTCTTCTTTAACTCCCTAAGCTTAACTGAGACCCTGAACTCTAAAAACTCCTAAATTCTTCTTTAACTCCTTAAGCTTAACTGAGACCCTGAACTCTAAAAACTCCTAAATTCTTCTTTAACTCCCTAAGCTTAACTGAGACCCTGAACTTTATAAACTCCTATATTCTTCTTCAACTCCCTAAGCTTAACTGAGACCCTGAACTCTAAAAACTCCTAAATTCTTCTTTAACTCCCTAAGCTTAGCTGAGACCCTGAACTCTAAAAACTCCTAAATTCTTCTTTAACTCCGTAAGCTTAACTGAGACCCTGAACTCTAAAAACTCCTAAATTCTTCTTTAACTCCCTAAGCTTAGCTGAGACCCTGAACTCTAAAAACTCCTAAATTCTTCTTTAACTCCCTAAGCTTAACTGAGACCCTGAACTCTAAAAACTCCTAAATTCTTCTTTAACTCCCTAAGCTTAGCTGAGACCCTGAACTCTAAAAACTCCTAAATTCTTCTTTAACTCCCTAAGCTTAACTGAGACCTTGAACTTTAAAAACTCCTAAATTCTTCTTTAAACCCTGAACTCTAAAAACTCCTAAATTCTTCTTTAACTCCCTAAGCTTAACTGAGACCCTGAACTTTATAAACTCCTATATTCTTCTTCAACTTCCTAAGCTTAACTGAGAACTTGAACTCTAAAAACTCCTAAATTCTTCTTTAACTCCCTAAGCTTAACTGAGACCCTGAACTCTAAAAACTCCTAAATTCTTCTTTAACTCCCTAACCTTAGCTGAGACCCTGAACTCTAAAAACTCCTAAATTCTTCTTTAACTCCCTAAGCTTAACTGAGACCCTGAACTCTAAAAACTCCTAAATTCTTCTTTAACTCCCTAAGCTTAACTGAGACCCTGAACTCTAAAAACTCCTAAATTCTTCTTTAACTCCCTAAGCTTAACTGAGACCCTGAACTCTAAAAACTCCTAAATTCTTCTTTAACTCCCTAAGCTTAGCTGAGACCCTGAACTCTAAAAACTCCTAAATTCTTCTTTAACTCCCTAAGCTTAACTGAGACCCTGAACTCTAAAAACTCCTAAATTCTTCTTTAACTCCCTAAGATTAACTGAGACCCTGAATTCTAAAAACTCCTAAATTCTTCTTTAACTCCCTAAGCTTAACTGAGACCCTGAACTCTAAAAACTCCTAAATTTTTTTAACTCCCTAAGCTTAACTGAGACCCTGAACTTTAAAAACTCCTAAATTCTTCTTTAACTCCCTAAGCTTAACTGAGACCCTGAACTCTAAAAACTCCTAAATTCTTCTTTAACTCCCTAAGCTTAACTGAGACCCTGAACTCTAAAAACTCCTAAATTCTTCTTTAACTCCCTAAGCTTAACTGAGACCCTGAACTTTATAAACTCCTATATTCTTCTTTAACTCCCTAAGCTTAGCTGAGACCCTGAACTCTAAAAACTCCTAAATTCTTCTTTAACTCCCTAAGCTTAACTGAGACCCTGAACTTTAAAAACTCCTATATTCTTCTTTAACTCCCTAAGCTTAGCTGAGACCCTGAACTCTAAAAACTCCTAAATTCTTCTTTAACTCCCTAAGCTTAACTGAGACCCTGAACTCTAAAAACTCCTAAATTCTTCTTTAACTCCCTAAGCTTAACTGAGACCCTGAACTCTAAAAACTCCTAAATTCTTCTTTAACTCCCTAAGCTTAACTGAGACCCTGAACTCTAAAAACTCCTAAATTCTTCTTTAACTCCCTAAGCTTAGCTGAGACCCTGAACTCTAAAAACTCCTAAATTTTCTTTAACTCCCTAAGCTTAACTGAGACCCTGAACTTTAAAAACTCCTAAATTCTTCTTCAACTACCTAAGCTTAACTGAGAACTTGAACTCTAAAAACTCCTAAATTCTTCTTTAACTCCCTAAGCTTAGCTGAGACCCTGAACTCTAAAAACTCCTAAATTCTTCTTTAACTCCCTAAGCTTAACTGAGACCCTGAACTCTAAAAACTCCTAAATTCTTCTTTAACTCCCTAAGCTTAACTGAGACCCTGAACTCTAAAAACTCCTAAATTCTTCTTTAACTCCCTAAGCTTAACTGAGACCCTGAACTCTAAAAACTCCTAAATTCTTCTTTAACTCCCTAAGCTTAACTGAGACCCTGAACTTTATAAACTCCTATATTCTTCTTCAACTCCCTAAGCTTAACTGAGAACTTGAACTCTAAAAACTCCTTAATTCTTCTTTAACTCCCTAAGCTTAGCTGAGACCCTGAACTCTAAAAACTCCTAAATTCTTCTTTAACTCCCTAAGCTTAACTGAGACCCTGAACTCTAAAAAACTCCTAAATTCTTCTTTAACTCCCTAAGCTTAACTGAGACCCTGAACTCTAAAAACTCCTAAATTCTTCTTTAACTCCCTAAGCTTAACTGAGACCCTGAACTCTAAAAACTCCTAAATTCTTCTTTAACTCCCTAAGCTTAACTGAGACCCTGAACTCTAAAAACTCCTAAATTCTTCTTTAACTCCCTAAGCTTAACTGAGACCCTGAACTCTAAAAACTCCTAAATTCTTCTTTAACTCCCTAAGCTTAGCTGAGACCCTGAACTCTAAAAACTCCTAAATTCTTCTTTAACTCCCTAAGCTTAACTGAGACCCTGAACTTTAAAAACTCCTAAATTCTTCTTTAACTACCTAAGCTTAACTGAGACCTTGAACTCTAAAAACTCCTAAATTCTTCTTTAACTCCCTAAGCTTAGCTGAGACCCTGAACTCTAAAAACTCCTAAATTCTTCTTTAACTCCCTAAGCTTAACTGAGACCCTGAACTCTAAAAACTCCTAAATTCTTCTTTAACTCCCTAAGCTTAACTGAGACCCTGAACTCTAAAAACTCCTAAATTCTTCTTTAACTCCCTAAGCTTAACTGAGACCCTGAACTCTAAAAACTCCTAAATTCTTCTTTAACTCCCTAAGCTTAACTGAGACCCTGAACTTTATAAACTCCTATATTCTTCTTCAACTCCCTAAGCTTAACTGAGAACTTGAACTCTAAAAACTCCTAAATTCTTCTTTAACTCCCTAAGCTTAGCTGAGACCCTGAACTCTAAAAACTCCTAAATTCTTCTTTAACTCCCTAAGCTTAACTGAGACCCTGAACTCTAAAAACTCCTAAATTCTTCTTTAACTCCCTAAGCTTAACTGAGACCCTGAACTCTAAAAACTCCTAAATTCTTCTTTAACTCCCTAAGCTTAACTGAGACCCTGAACTCTAAAAACTCCTAAATTCTTCTTTAACTCCCTAAGCTTAACTGAGACCCTGAACTTTATAAACTCCTATATTCTTCTTTAACTCCCTAAGCTTAACTGAGACCCTGAACTCTAAAAACTCCTAAATTCTTCTTTAACTCCCTAAGCTTAGCTGAGACCCTGAACTCTAAAAACTCCTAAATTCTTCTTTAACTCCCTAAGCTTAACTGAGACCCTGAACTCTAAAAACTCCTAAATTCTTCTTTAACTCCCTAAGCTTAACTGAGACCCTGAACTTTATAAACTCCTATATTCTTCTTCAACTCCCTAAGCTTAACTGAGACCCTGAACTCTAAAAACTCCTAAATTCTTCTTTAACTCCCTAAGCTTAGCTGAGACCCTGAACTCTAAAAACTCCTAAATTCTTCTTTAACTCCCTAAGCTTAACTGAGACCCTGAACTCTAAAAAACTCCTAAATTCTTCTTTAACTCCCTAAGCTTAACTGAGACCCTGAACTCTAAAAACTCCTAAATTCTTCTTTAACTCCCTAAGCTTAACTGAGACCCTGAACTCTAAAAACTCCTAAATTCTTCTTTAACTCCCTAAGCTTAACTGAGACCCTGAACTTTATAAACTCCTATATTCTTCTTCAACTCCCTAAGCTTAACTGAGACCCTGAACTCTAAAAACTCCTAAATTCTTCTTTAACTCCCTAAGCTTAGCTGAGACCCTGAACTCTAAAAACTCCTAAATTCTTCTTTAACTCCCTAAGCTTAACTGAGACCCTGAACTCTAAAAACTCCTAAATTCTTCTTTAACTCCCTAAGCTTAGATGAGACCCTGAACTCTAAAAACTCCTAAATTCTTCTTTAACTCCCTAAGCTTAACTGAGACCCTGAACTTTAAAAACTCCTAAATTCTTCTTTAACTCCCTAAGCTTAGCTGAGACCCTGAACTCTAAAAACTCCTAAATTCTTCTTTAACTCCCTAAGCTTAACTGAGACCCTGAACTCTAAAAACTCCTAAATTCTTCTTTAACTCCCTAAGCTTAACTGAGACCCTGAACTCTAAAAACTCCTAAATTCTTCTTTAACTCCCTAAGCTTAACTGAGACCCTGAACTCTAAAAACTCCTAAATTCTTCTTTAACTCCCTAAGCTTAGCTGAGACCCTGAACTCTAAAAACTCCTAAATTCTTCTTTAACTCCCTAAGCTTAGCTGAGACCCTAAACTCTAAAAACTCCTAAATTCTTCTTTAACTCCCTAAGCTTAACTGAGACCCTGAACTCTAAAAACTCCTAAATTCTTCTTTAACTCCCTAAGCTTAACTGAGACCCTGAACTCTAAAAACTCCTAAATTCTTCTTTAACTCCCTAAGCTTAACTGAGACCCTGAACTCTAAAAACTCCTAAATTCTTCTTTAACTCCCTAAGCTTAACTGAGACCCTGAACTTTATAAACTCCTATATTCTTCTTCAACTCCCTAAGCTTAACTGAGACCCTGAACTCTAAAAACTCCTAAATTCTTCTTTAACTCCCTAAGCTTAGCTGAGACCCTGAACTCTAAAAACTCCTAAATTCTTCTTTAACTCCGTAAGCTTAACTGAGACCCTGAACTCTAAAAACTCCTAAATTCTTCTTTAACTCCCTAAGCTTAGCTGAGACCCTGAACTCTAAAAACTCCTAAATTCTTCTTTAACTCCCTAAGCTTAACTGAGACCCTGAACTCTAAAAACTCCTAAATTCTTCTTTAACTCCCTAAGCTTAGCTGAGACCCTGAACTCTAAAAACTCCTAAATTCTTCTTTAACTCCCTAAGCTTAACTGAGACCTTGAACTTTAAAAACTCCTAAATTCTTCTTTAAACCCTGAACTCTAAAAACTCCTAAATTCTTCTTTAACTCCCTAAGCTTAACTGAGACCCTGAACTTTATAAACTCCTATATTCTTCTTCAACTTCCTAAGCTTAACTGAGAACTTGAACTCTAAAAACTCCTAAATTCTTCTTTAACTCCCTAAGCTTAACTGAGACCCTGAACTCTAAAAACTCCTAAATTCTTCTTTAACTCCCTAACCTTAGCTGAGACCCTGAACTCTAAAAACTCCTAAATTCTTCTTTAACTCCCTAAGCTTAACTGAGACCCTGAACTCTAAAAACTCCTAAATTCTTCTTTAACTCCCTAAGCTTAACTGAGACCCTGAACTCTAAAAACTCCTAAATTCTTCTTTAACTCCCTAAGCTTAACTGAGACCCTGAACTCTAAAAACTCCTAAATTCTTCTTTAACTCCCTAAGCTTAGCTGAGACCCTGAACTCTAAAAACTCCTAAATTCTTCTTTAACTCCCTAAGCTTAACTGAGACCCTGAACTCTAAAAACTCCTAAATTCTTCTTTAACTCCCTAAGCTTAACTGAGACCCTGAATTCTAAAAACTCCTAAATTCTTCTTTAACTCCCTAAGCTTAACTGAGACCCTGAACTCTAAAAACTCCTAAATCTTTTTTAACTCCCTAAGCTTAACTGAGACCCTGAACTTTATAAACTCCTATATTCTTCTTTAACTCCCTAAGCTTAGCTGAGACCCTGAACTCTAAAAACTCCTAAATTCTTCTTTAACTCCCTAAGCTTAACTGAGACCCTGAACTCTAAAAACTCCTAAATTCTTCTTTAACTCCCTAAGCTTAACTGAGACCCTGAACTCTAAAAACTCCTAAATTCTTCTTTAACTCCCTAAGCTTAACTGAGACCCTGAACTCTAAAAACTCCTAAATTCTTCTTTAACTCCCTAAGCTTAGCTGAGACCCTGAACTCTAAAAACTCCTAAATTCTTCTTTAACTCCCTAAGCTTAGCTGAGACCCTAAACTCTAAAAACTCCTAAATTCTTCTTTAACTCCCTAAGCTTAACTGAGACCCTGAACTCTAAAAACTCCTAAATTCTTCTTTAACTCCCTAAGCTTAACTGAGACCCTGAACTCTAAAAACTCCTAAATTCTTCTTTAACTCCCTAAGCTTAACTGAGACCCTGAACTCTAAAAACTCCTAAATTCTTCTTTAACTCCCTAAGCTTAACTGAGACCCTGAACTTTATAAACTCCTATATTCTTCTTCAACTCCCTAAGCTTAACTGAGACCCTGAACTCTAAAAACTCCTAAATTCTTCTTTAACTCCCTAAGCTTAGCTGAGACCCTGAACTCTAAAAACTCCTAAATTCTTCTTTAACTCCGTAAGCTTAACTGAGACCCTGAACTCTAAAAACTCCTAAATTCTTCTTTAACTCCCTAAGCTTAGCTGAGACCCTGAACTCTAAAAACTCCTAAATTCTTCTTTAACTCCCTAAGCTTAACTGAGACCCTGAACTCTAAAAACTCCTAAATTCTTCTTTAACTCCCTAAGCTTAGCTGAGACCCTGAACTCTAAAAACTCCTAAATTCTTCTTTAACTCCCTAAGCTTAACTGAGACCTTGAACTTTAAAAACTCCTAAATTCTTCTTTAAACCCTGAACTCTAAAAACTCCTAAATTCTTCTTTAACTCCCTAAGCTTAACTGAGACCCTGAACTTTATAAACTCCTATATTCTTCTTCAACTTCCTAAGCTTAACTGAGAACTTGAACTCTAAAAACTCCTAAATTCTTCTTTAACTCCCTAAGCTTAACTGAGACCCTGAACTCTAAAAACTCCTAAATTCTTCTTTAACTCCCTAACCTTAGCTGAGACCCTGAACTCTAAAAACTCCTAAATTCTTCTTTAACTCCCTAAGCTTAACTGAGACCCTGAACTCTAAAAACTCCTAAATTCTTCTTTAACTCCCTAAGCTTAACTGAGACCCTGAACTCTAAAAACTCCTAAATTCTTCTTTAACTCCCTAAGCTTAACTGAGACCCTGAACTCTAAAAACTCCTAAATTCTTCTTTAACTCCCTAAGCTTAGCTGAGACCCTGAACTCTAAAAACTCCTAAATTCTTCTTTAACTCCCTAAGCTTAACTGAGACCCTGAACTCTAAAAACTCCTAAATTCTTCTTTAACTCCCTAAGATTATCTGAGACCCTGAATTCTAAAAACTCCTAAATTCTTCTTTAACTCCCTAAGCTTAACTGAGACCCTGAACTCTAAAAACTCCTAAATCTTTTTTAACTCCCTAAGTTTAACTGAGACCCTGAACTTTATAAACTCCTATATTCTTCTTTAACTCCCTAAGCTTAACTGAGACCTTGAACTTTAAAAACTCCTAAATTCTTCTTTAAACCCTGAACTCTAAAAACTCCTAAATTCTTCTTTAACTCCCTAAGCTTAACTGAGACCCTGAACTCTAAAAACTCCTAAATTCTTCTTTAACTCCCTAAGCTTAACTGAGACCCTGAACTCTAAAAACTCCTAAATTCTTCTTTAACTCCCTAAGCTTAACTGAGACCCTGAACTTTATAAACTCCTATATTCTTCTTTAACTCCCTAAGCTTAGCTGAGACCCTGAACTCTAAAAACTCCTAAATTCTTCTTTAACTCCCTAAGCTTAACTGAGACCCTGAACTTTAAAAACTCCTATATTCTTCTTTAACTCCCTAAGCTTAGCTGAGACCCTGAACTCTAAAAACTCCTAAATTCTTCTTTAACTCCCTAAGCTTAACTGAGACCCTGAACTCTAAAAACTCCTAAATTCTTCTTTAACTCACTAAGCTTAACTGAGACCCTGAACTCTAAAAACTCCTAAATTCTTCTTTAACTCCCTAAGCTTAACTGAGACCCTGAACTCTAAAAACTCCTAAATTCTTCTTTAACTCCCTAAGTTTAGCTGAGACCCTGAACTTTAAAAACTCCTAAATTCTTCTTTAACTCCCTAAGCTTAACTGAGACCCTGAACTCTAAAAACTCCTAAATTCTTCTTTAACTCCCTAAGCTTAGCTGAGACCCTGAACTCTAAAAACTCCTAAATTCTTCTTTAACTCCCTAAGCTTAACTGAGACCCTGAACTCTAAAAACTCCTAAATTCTTCTTTAACTCCCTAAGCTTAACTGAGATCCTGAACTTTAAAAACTCCTAAATTCTTCTTCAACTACCTAAGCTTAACTGAGAACTTGAACTCTAAAAACTCCTAAATTCTTCTTTAACTCCCTAAGCTTAGCTGAGACCCTGAACTCTAAAAACTCCTAAATTCTTCTTTAACTCCCTAAGCTTAACTGAGACCCTGAACTCTAAAAACTCCTAAATTCTTCTTTAACTCCCTAAGCTTAACTGAGACCCTGAACTCTAAAAACTCCTAAATTCTTCTTTAACTCCCTAAGCTTAACTGAGACCCTGAACTCTAAAAACTCCTAAATTCTTCTTTAACTCCCTAAGCTTAACTGAGACCCTGAACTTTATAAACTCCTATATTCTTCTTCAACTCCCTAAGCTTAACTGAGAACTTGAACTCTAAAAACTCCTTAATTCTTCTTTAACTCCCTAAGCTTAGCTGAGACCCTGAACTCTAAAAACTCCTAAATTCTTCTTTAACTCCCTAAGCTTAACTGAGACCCTGAACTCTAAAAACTCCTAAATTCTTCTTTAACTCCCTAAGCTTAACTGAGACCCTGAACTCTAAAAACTCCTAAATTCTTCTTTAACTCCCTAAGCTTAACTGAGACCCTGAACTCTAAAAACTCCTAAATTCTTCTTTAACTCCCTAAGCTTAACTGAGACCCTGAACTTTATAAACTCCTATATTCTTCTTCAACTCCCTAAGCTTAACTGAGACCCTGAACTCTAAAAACTCCTAAATTCTTCTTTAACTCCCTAAGCTTAGCTGAGACCCTGAACTCTAAAAACTCCTAAATTCTTCTTTAACTCCCTAAGCTTAGCTGAGACCCTGAACTCTAAAAACTCCTAAATTCTTCTTTAACTCCCTAAGCTTAACTGAGACCCTGAACTCTAAAAACTCCTAAATTCTTCTTTAACTCCCTAAGCTTAGCTGAGACCCTGAACTCTAAAAACTCCTAAATTCTTCTTTAACTCCCTAAGCTTAACTGAGACCTTGAACTTTAAAAACTCCTAAATTCTTCTTTAAACCCTGAACTCTAAAAACTCCTAAATTCTTCTTTAACTCCCTAAGCTTAACTGAGACCCTGAACTTTATAAACTCCTATATTCTTCTTCAACTTCCTAAGCTTAACTGAGAACTTGAACTCTAAAAACTCCTAAATTCTTCTTTAACTCCCTAAGCTTAACTGAGACCCTGAACTCTAAAAACTCCTAAATTCTTCTTTAACTCCCTAAGCTTAACTGAGACCCTGAACTCTAAAAACTCCTAAATTCTTCTTTAACTCCCTAAGCTTAACTGAGACCCTGAACTCTAAAAACTCCTAAATTCTTCTTTAACTCCCTAAGCTTAACTGAGACCCTGAACTCTAAAAACTCCTAAATTCTTCTTTAACTCCCTAAGCTTAGCTGAGACCCTGAACTCTAAAAACTCCTAAATTCTTCTTTAACTCCCTAAGCTTAACTGAGACCCTGAACTCTAAAAACTCCTAAATTCTTCTTTAACTCCCTAAGATTAACTGAGACCCTGAATTCTAAAAACTCCTAAATTCTTCTTTAACTCCCTAAGCTTAACTGAGACCCTGAACTCTAAAAACTCCTAAATCTTTTTTAACTCCCTAAGTTTAACTGAGACCCTGAACTTTATAAACTCCTATATTCTTCTTTAACTCCCTAAGCTTAACTGAGACCTTGAACTTTAAAAACTCCTAAATTCTTCTTTAAACCCTGAACTCTAAAAACTCCTAAATTCTTCTTTAACTCCCTAAGCTTAACTGAGACCCTGAACTCTAAAAACTCCTAAATTCTTCTTTAACTCCCTAAGCTTAACTGAGACCCTGAACTCTAAAAACTCCTAAATTCTTCTTTAACTCCCTAAGCTTAACTGAGACCCTGAACTTTATAAACTCCTATATTCTTCTTTAACTCCCTAAGCTTAGCTGAGACCCTGAACTCTAAAAACTCCTAAATTCTTCTTTAACTCCCTAAGCTTAACTGAGACCCTGAACTTTATAAACTCCTATATTCTTCTTTAACTCCCTAAGCTTAGCTGAGACCCTGAACTCTAAAAACTCCTAAATTCTTCTTTAACTCCCTAAGCTTAACTGAGACCCTGAACTCTAAAAACTCCTAAATTCTTCTTTAACTCACTAAGCTTAACTGAGACCCTGAACTCTAAAAACTCTTAAATTCTTCTTTAACTCCCTAAGCTTAACTGAGACCCTGAACTCTAAAAACTCCTAAATTCTTCTTTAACTCCCTAAGTTTAGCTGAGACCCTGAACTCTAAAAACTCCTAAATTCTTCTTTAACTCCCTAAGCTTAACTGAGACCCTGAACTCTAAAAACTCCTAAATTCTTCTTTAACTCCCTAAGCTTAGCTGAGACCCTGAACTCTAAAAACTCCTAAATTCTTCTTTAACTCCCTAAGCTTAACTGAGACCCTGAACTCTAAAAACTCCTAAATTCTTCTTTAACTCCCTAAGCTTAACTGAGATCCTGAACTTTAAAAACTCCTAAATTCTTCTTCAACTACCTAAGCTTAACTGAGAACTTGAACTCTAAAAACTCCTAAATTCTTCTTTAACTCCCTAAGCTTAGCTGAGACCCTGAACTCTAAAAACTCCTAAATTCTTCTTTAACTCCCTAAGCTTAACTGAGACCCTGAACTCTAAAAACTCCTAAATTCTTCTTTAACTCCCTAAGCTTAACTGAGACCCTGAACTCTAAAAACTCCTAAATTCTTCTTTAACTCCCTAAGCTTAACTGAGACCCTGAACTCTAAAAACTCCTAAATTCTTCTTTAACTCCCTAAGCTGAACTGAGACCCTGAACTTTATAAACTCCTATATTCTTCTTCAACTCCCTAAGCTTAACTGAGAACTTGAACTCTAAAAACTCCTTAATTCTTCTTTAACTCCCTAAGCTTAGCTGAGACCCTGAACTCTAAAAACTCCTAAATTCTTCTTTAACTCCCTAAGCTTAACTGAGACCCTGAACTCTAAAAACTCCTAAATTCTTCTTTAACTCCCTAAGCTTAACTGAGACCCTGAACTCTAAAAACTCCTAAATTCTTCTTTAACTCCCTAAGCTTAACTGAGACCCTGAACTCTAAAAACTCCTAAATTCTTCTTTAACTCCCTAAGCTTAACTGAGACCCTGAACTTTATAAACTCCTATATTCTTCTTCAACTCCCTAAGCTTAACTGAGACCCTGAACTCTAAAAACTCCTAAATTCTTCTTTAACTCCCTAAGCTTAGCTGAGACCCTGAACTCTAAAAACTCCTAAATTCTTCTTTAACTCCCTAAGCTTAACTGAGACCCTGAACTCTAAAAACTCCTAAATTCTTCTTTAACTCCCTATGCTTAGATGAGACCCTGAACTCTAAAAACTCCTAAATTCTTCTTTAACTCCCTAAGCTTAACTGAGACCCTGAACTCTAAAAACTCCTAAATTCTTCTTTAACTCCCTAAGCTTAGCTGAGACCCTGAACTCTAAAAACTCCTAAATTCTTCTTTAACTCCCTAAGCTTAACTGAGACCCTGAACTCTAAAAACTCCTAAATTCTTCTTTAACTCCCTAAGCTTAGCTGAGACCCTGAACTCTAAAAACTCCTAAATTCTTCTTTAACTCCCTAAGCTTAACTGAGACCCTGAACTCTAAAAACTCCTAAATTCTTCTTTAACTCCCTAAGCTTAACTGAGACCCTGAACTTTATAAACTCCTATATTCTTCTTCAACTCCCTAAGCTTAACTGAGACCCTGAACTCTAAAAACTCCTAAATTCTTCTTTAACTCCCTAAGCTTAGCTGAGACCCTGAACTCTAAAAACTCCTAAATTCTTCTTTAACTCCCTAAGCTTAACTGAGACACTGAACTCTAAAAACTCCTAAATTCTTCTTTAACTCCCTAAGCTTAACTGAGACCCTGAACTCTAAAAACTCCTAAATTCTTCTTTAACTCCCTAAGCTTAACTGAGACCCTGAACTTTATAAACTCCTAAATTCTTCTTTAACTCCCTAAGCTTAGCTGAGACCCTGAACTCTAAAAACTCCTAAATTCTTCTTTAACTCCCTAAGCTTAACTGAGACCCTGAACTCTAAAAACTCCTAAATTCTTCTTTAACTCCCTAAGCTTAGCTGAGACCCTGAACTCTAAAAACTCCTAAATTCTTCTTTGACTCCCTAAGCTTAACTGAGACCCTGAACTCTAAAAACTCCTAAATTCTTCTTTAACTCCCTAAGCTTAGCTGAGACCCTGAACTCTAAAAACTCCTAAATTCTTCTTTAACTCCCTAAGCTTAACTGAGACCCTGAACTCTAAAAACTCCTAAATTCTTCTTTAACTCCCTAAGCTTAGCTGAGACCCTGAACTCTAAAAACTTCTAAATTCTTCTTTAACTCCCTAAGCTTAACTGAGACCCTGAACTCTAAAAACTCCTAAATTCTTCTTTAACTCCCTAAGCTTAACTGAGACCCTGAACTTTATAAACTCCTATATTCTTCTTCAACTCCCTAAGCTTAACTGAGACCCTGAACTCTAAAAACTCCTAAATTCTTCTTTAACTCCCTAAGCTTAGCTGAGACCCTGAACTCTAAAAACTCCTATATTCTTCTTTAACTCCCTAAGCTTAACTGAGACCTTGAACTTTAAAAACTCCTAAATTCTTCTTTAAACCCTGAACTCTAAAAACTCCTAAATTCTTCTTTAACTCCCTAAGCTTAACTGAGACCCTGAACTTTATAAACTCCTATATTCTTCTTCAACTCCCTAAGCTTAACTGAGAACTTGAACTCTAAAAACTCCTAAATTCTTCTTTAACTCCCTAAGCTTAACTGAGACCCTGAACTCTAAAAACTCCTAAATTCTTCTTTAACTCCCTAAGCTTAGCTGAGACCCTGAACTCTAAAAACTCCTAAATTCTTCTTTAACTCCCTAAGCTTAACTGAGACCCTGAACTCTAAAAACTCCTAAATTCTTCTTTAACTCCCTAAGCTTAACTGAGACCCTGAACTCTAAAAACTCCTAAATTCTTCTTTAACTCCCTAAGCTTAACTGAGACCCTGAACTCTAAAAACTCCTAAATTCTTCTTTAACTCCCTAAGCTTAGCTGAGACCCTGAACTCTAAAAACTCCTAAATTCTTCTTTAACTCCCTAAGCTTAACTGAGATCCTGAACTTTAAAAACTCCTAAATTCTTCTTCAACTACCTATGCTTAACTGAGAACTTGAACTCTAAAAACTCCTAAATTCTTCTTTAACTCCCTAAGCTTAGCTGAGACCCTGAACTCTAAAAACTCCTAAATTCTTCTTTAACTCCCTAAGCTTAACTGAGACCCTGAACTCTAAAAACTCCTAAATTCTTCTTTAACTCCCTAAGCTTAACTGAGACCCTGAACTCTAAAAACTCCTAAATTCTTCTTTAACTCCCTAAGCTTAACTGAGACCCTGAACTCTAAAAACTCCTAAATTCTTCTTTAACTCCCTAAGCTTAACTGAGACCCTGAACTTTATAAACTCCTATATTCTTCTTCAACTCACTAAGCTTAACTGAGAACTTGAACTCTAAAAACTCCTTAATTCTTCTTTAACTCCCTAAGCTTAACTGAGACCCTGAACTCTAAAAACTCCTAAATTCTTCTTTAACTCCCTAAGCTTAGCTGAGACCCTGAACTCTAAAAACTCCTAAATTCTTCTTTAACTCCCTAAGCTTAACTGAGACCCTGAACTCTAAAAACTCCTAAATTCTTCTTTAACTCCCTAAACTTAACTGAGACCCTGAACTCTAAAAACTCCTAAATTCTTCTTTAACTCCCTAAGCTTAACTGAGACCCTGAACTCTAAAAACTCCTAAATTCTTCTTTAACTCCCTAAGCTTAGCTGAGACCCTGAACTCTAAAAACTCCTAAATTCTTCTTTAACTCCCTAAGCTTAACTGAGACCCTGAACTCTAAAAACTCCTAAATTCTTCTTTAACTCCCTAAGCTTAGCTGAGACCCTGAACTCTAAAAACTCCTAAATTCTTCTTTAACTCCCTAAGCTTAACTGAGACCCTGAACTCTAAAAACTCCTAAATTCTTCTTTAACTCCCTAAGCTTAGCTGAGACCCTGAACTCTAAAAACTCCTAAATTCTTCTTTAACTCCCTAAGCTTAACTGAGACCCTGAACTCTAAAAACTCCTAAATTCTTCTTTAACTCCCTAAGCTTAACTGAGACCCTGAACTCTAAAAACTCCTAAATTCTTCTTTAACTCCCTAAGCTTAGCTGAGACCCTGAACTCTAAAAACTCCTAAATTCTTCTTTAACTCCCTAAGCTTAGCTGAGACCCTGAACTCTAAAAACTCCTAAATTCTTCTTTAACTCCCTAAGCTTAACTGAGACCCTGAACTCTAAAAACTCCTAAATTCTTCTTTAACTCCCTAAGCTTAGCTGAGACCCTGAACTCTAAAAACTCCTAAATTCTTCTTTAACTCCCTAAGCTTAACTGAGACCCTGAACTCTAAAAACTCCTAAATTCTTCTTTAACTCCCTAAGCTTAACTGAGACCCTGAACTCTAAAAACTCCTAAATTCTTCTTTAACTCCCTAAGCTTAACTGAGACCCTGAACTCTAAAAACACCTAAATTCTTCTTTAACTCACTAAGCTTAACTGAGACCCTGAACTTTATAAACTCCTATATTCTTCTTCAACTCCCTAAGCTTAACTGAGACCCTGAACTCTAAAAACTCCTAAATTCTTCTTTAACTCCCTAAGCTTAGCTGAGACCCTGAACTCTAAAAACTCCTATATTCTTCTTTAACTCCCTAAGCTTAACTGAGACCTTGAACTTTAAAAACTCCTAAATTCTTCTTTAACTCCCTAAGCTTAGCTGAGACCCTGAACTCTAAAAACTTATAAATTCTTCTTTAACTCCCTAAGCTTAACTGAGACCCTGAACTCTAAAAACTCCTAAATTCTTCTTTAACTCCCTAAGCTTAACTGAGACCCTGAACTTTATAAACTCCTATATTCTTCTTCAACTCCCTAAGCTTAACTGAGACCCTGAACTCTAAAAACTCCTAAATTCTTCTTTAACTCCCTAAGCTTAGCTGAGACCCTGAACTCTAAAAACTCCTATATTCTTCTTTAACTCCCTAAGCTTAACTGAGACCTTGAACTTTAAAAACTCCTAAATTCTTCTTTAAACCCTGAACTCTAAAAACTCCTAAATTCTTCTTTAACTCCCTAAGCTTAACTGAGACCCTGAACTTTATAAACTCCTATATTCTTCTTCAACTCCCTAAGCTTAACTGAGAACTTGAACTCTAAAAACTCCTAAATTCTTCTTTAACTCCCTAAGCTTAACTGAGACCCTGAACTCTAAAAACTCCTAAATTCTTCTTTAACTCCCTAAGCTTAGCTGAGACCCTGAACTCTAAAAACTCCTAAATTCTTCTTTAACTCCCTAAGCTTAACTGAGACCCTGAACTCTAAAAACTCCTAAATTCTTCTTTAACTCCCTAAACTTAACTGAGACCCTGAACTCTAAAAACTCCTAAATTCTTCTTTAACTCCCTAAGCTTAACTGAGACCCTGAACTCTAAAAACTCCTAAATTCTTCTTTAACTCCCTAAGCTTAGCTGAGACCCTGAACTCTAAAAACTCCTAAATTCTTCTTTAACTCCCTAAGCTTAACTGAGACCCTGAACTCTAAAAACTCCTAAATTCTTCTTTAACTCCCTAAGCTTAGCTGAGACCCTGAACTCTAAAAACTCCTAAATTCTTCTTTAACTCCCTAAGCTTAACTGAGACCCTGAACTCTAAAAACTCCTAAATTCTTCTTTAACTCCCTAAGCTTAGCTGAGACCCTGAACTCTAAAAACTCCTAAATTCTTCTTTAACTCCCTAAGCTTAACTGAGACCCTGAACTCTAAAAACTCCTAAATTCTTCTTTAACTCCCTAAGCTTAACTGAGACCCTGAACTCTAAAAACTCCTAAATTCTTCTTTAACTCCCTAAGCTTAGCTGAGACCCTGAACTCTAAAAACTCCTAAATTCTTCTTTAACTCCCTAAGCTTAGCTGAGACCCTGAACTCTAAAAACTCCTAAATTCTTCTTTAACTCCCTAAGCTTAACTGAGACCCTGAACTCTAAAAACTCCTAAATTCTTCTTTAACTCCGTAAGCTTAGCTGAGACCCTGAACTCTAAAAACTCCTAAATTCTTCTTTAACTCCCTAAGCTTAACTGAGACCCTGAACTCTAAAAACTCCTAAATTCTTCTTTAACTCCCTAAGCTTAACTGAGACCCTGAACTCTAAAAACTCCTAAATTCTTCTTTAACTCCCTAAGCTTAACTGAGACCCTGAACTCTAAAAACACCTAAATTCTTCTTTAACTCACTAAGCTTAACTGAGACCCTGAACTTTATAAACTCCTATATTCTTCTTCAACTCCCTAAGCTTAACTGAGACCCTGAACTCTAAAAACTCCTAAATTCTTCTTTAACTCCCTAAGCTTAGCTGAGACCCTGAACTCTAAAAACTCCTATATTCTTCTTTAACTCCCTAAGCTTAACTGAGACCTTGAACTTTAAAAACTCCTAAATTCTTCTTTAAACCCTGAACTCTAAAAACTCCTAAATTCTTCTTTAACTCCCTAAGCTTAACTGAGACCCTGAACTTTATAAACTCCTATATTCTTCTTCAACTCCCTAAGCTTAACTGAGAACTTGAACTCTAAAAACTCCTAAATTCTTCTTTAACTCCCTAAGCTTAACTGAGACCCTGAACTCTAAAAACTCCTAAATTCTTCTTTAACTCCCTAAGCTTAACTGAGACCCTGAACTCTAAAAACTCCTAAATTCTTCTTTAACTCCCTAAGCTTAGCTGAGACCCTGAACTCTAAAAACTCCTAAATTCTTCTTTAACTCCCTAAGCTTAGCTGAGACCCTGAACTCTAAAAACTCCTAAATTCTTCTTTAACTCCCTAAGCTTAACTGGGACCCTGAACTCTAAAAACTCCTAAATTCTTCTTTAACTCCCTAAGCTTAGCTGAGACCCTGAACTCTAAAAACTCCTAAATTCTTCTTTAACTCCCTAAGCTTAACTGAGACCCTGAACTCTAAAAACTCCTAAATTCTTCTTTAACTCCCTAAGCTTAACTGAGACCCTGAACTCTAAAAACTCCTAAATTCTTCTTTAACTCCCTAAGCTTAACTGAGACCCTGAACTCTAAAAACACCTAAATTCTTCTTTAACTCCCTAAGCTTAACTGAGACCCTGAACTCTAAAAACTCCTAAATTCTTCTTTAACTCTCTAAGCTTAGCTGAGACCCTGAACTCTAAAAACTCCTAAATTCTTCTTTAACTCCCTAAGCTTAGCTGAGACCCTGAACGAATAAAATGTTTATCGTTGGGCAATCAACTGACAAAAAAGAATGATCAAAACTGAATAATATGGTTTCGTGGTATTTGTATGCGACTAAACTACATATGTGCATATACATACTACATTTGCGATTTGTCGGTAATTGAGTAGCTCGGCAGGCGTGAACATCAAATTCCCGAGTCATCGACAGAGCTCTTCATCCTCATTTCTGCTGTTCTTGGGTCCACCTTCGCTTTTGTGAGCCATCCTTCATCAAATATTTTTCTGATATATTCCTTCAAACGCTCAGGAAGCCTCTCGCTGCGTTTCCGCACACCTAATGCCCATCCTTTCATGGCTCGCTTACCATTATCAGTTGTTTCCTTAAAGGAAGTATCCGGCGAATAATTCTACAGTAGCGCTAGAGAACCAGTTTGAATGCGCGCGCTCAGAAAGTTGCCTGTCGCTCGGTCGAGAGAGCATGTGAAATAGGAGGGTGGCTATGACCTACCGTAGCTAATTCTCTACCAGCTAGTTTGCACGTTAATATTGCTCAGAATGTAATGGAAGAAAATCGCTCAAACTTTCTGGATAGATGTTTTACGCCAATATGAACTTATCTACATAGAACAAAACATAGGTTAATTATTCCCCGGATACCTCCTTTAAGTCATTCAAATAAAATTATTTCAACATAAAACTTTTCCTCACCAGCTAACCAGTGATTCAATTGCGGAAACAACCTCGGGATATGCTCTCTTAGCCTGAACACCTTCAAGGGCAGCAGCGTAATATTTTAGAGACTGATCTCGTAGCGTTAGACGTTCAGGAGCCAGCTTGTGCTTGCCCATTAGCAAGTGACGCTCAAGGTTTGAAGCTCTTAGAAATTCAGCTCCGCATCCTTCCTCTGAACACCTATAGAGGTGCAGTGATGAGTCGCAAGAATCTGAGTCTTCAGGCTTGCAGTGTTCTGCCTCATCTGCATGTTCAGCAACTACGTGCCGAGTCCTCTCTTAGCCTGAACACATTCAAGAGCAGCAGCGTAATAAGAAGAGGAATTTGTCACGGATCCCCATGTTTGAATCCACTTATGATATTTCCCGGGAGGAAACTCAAGCCCTAGACTTATCAAATGATGCTGAAATACCTCACGCTGGTAATAGAGACACAGACCCTTCTGGGGCAAGGAGGCACAAGAAGATTTTTTCAAGTAGTAATGTAGTATATGCACATATGTAGTTTAGTCGCATACAAATACCACGAAACCATATTATTCAGTTTTGATCATTCTTTTTTGTCAGTTGATTGCCCAACGATAACATTTTATTCGTTTTCCTAATTAAAAAGCATAATATAACATGATATTTTGGCCCAAACATGCAGCCTTGAGTTTTCTGCTTATGGTGTCGCAGGCATGATGCTGGAAATTTTTCTCTTTTGCTCGAAAAAAGAGAAATATGTATCCTTCAAATCTCATGAAACGAAGATATGTTATACAGAATTCTTCGCTCTATCATAAAATGTAAATGTTTATGGCCACCCGTCATCGCTTTGGCCCGTAAATAGGGTCACAATAGTTATTATCCATTTATTTTATTTTCAGATCGAAAATAAGACAATTGTATTTTCTGAGTTCCACGGTGGCATTAGGCAGATGCGTAATAGACCATTTTGTAGAGGAGTGAATAGCGAATGTGATGAAATTAAAATTGGATCAAAAACATAAGTTTAAAAAAAGTTAGACTGATTCATCAAGTCCAGCGAAAGTGCCAGTGCACCATATTCACGTCAAAATTCGAGTACAAATGTATCCCTCGATTTTCTTCATAAAAGTATATCTTGTGTCATTTTTTCTCCTCTTTCATCTCAGCTATTCGCTAGAACCCACCCGGGCCGTAAAATAGACGAAATACTCAAAAAATCGATTTTTGAAAAATTAAAATGCAAAAAAGTGGTTTAAAATGAAAGTTTTAAAACCAGTGTCATACACCTTTTTTTTGCACTTTCCAATTACGCATGCACTGAAAAAAAGAAATTTGAAAAATATTAAGTTTGAAGAACGTTATGGGGACTTAAACTTTTTCCATACTTTTGCATGTACTGTCAAAGAAAAATTTTTTATAACAAATTTAACCCCCTGATTTTCTTTATAGTACGCATAGGTAGCCAACATAAAAATTTGGTTATCAAAATCCGACATTTTCCCCCGGGGCAGGCGCCAATGGAGTGCTGCTTGATCCTTACAGAGAGGCTCTCTTAAGCTCCCTAAAATAGCGGTAATCCCGTAAATAGCGTAACTTAGTTAACTAGTTCCTCACTCTCATTCTCGCATGCTATTTCGCAGGTTGCACAAACCGACTGCGTGAAAATAGCACGCGCGAATGAGAGTGCAAAGGGCCGCGGCAATTTGAAATATCACATAACTTTTCGGTGATCGCCCTCCTTTAACTGACAGTTGAGTTCAACTCAAAACAAGTTTCCATCTAAAAAGTCAAGTACAGCTCTTCCTTCCTTCCTAGATTAGTTGCACCATATAAAATATTTAGGTTTGTTTTCAAGCAAATAGTTAGGAGAAATTGCAATGGGCGGAAGTGTCGGGTCGCACGAAAAAATAAATAGAACATATTGACTTGTAATCGAACGATCATTCTTCAAATATCACGTCTTCTGCTCCCCGGTCTAACGAACAGCAACGGATCCAATAGACTGAGAAGAAACGCTCGATAGATGGGAGCAAAGTCGTGGTGCCGGAGGAGCTCTTCCAAAGAGTCTGAACGGAAGGCGATGAAGGAGGGGGACAACCGTTGTCGACTCTGCTGATCGCAGCATATGATTACGAAACGCGGGAATCGCGATCGCGGCCGCTAGTGGATTTAGAAGAGTTGTCAATGACGCGAGAACATTCGACAAGGTCAGCAGCCACGCGGGAACTTTGAATCCTGGTAAAAGATATTGATCGATTGAGATTGGCGCGAACTTTGAATCCTAGAAAGTTATTGATCGATGAGAGGTTTTATGGAGCGCTCCGCTCCAATGCAAGCTGTGTGGTCAAGCAAAAGAAAAATAAAATGGTTTTTTCTTCTTAATTCTTCGGTTTGTTATGCAAGTTTTATGGCTTGCCTTCTTTTTCTGACCAATTTTACGCTCATACGGCGAGTCCTAATGAAACGTACCATAATATATCAGCATGCTGAATGTGATGTTGCACGAAAAGAGCACCGTTTCAAGAATAGATTGGCTGAACAGGCCAACAGAGAGCTGAAGCCTATTCGTATAGCTTTCGCCTGAAAAAGAGTCAATTTGGTAACAACAAACAAAGCGCAAATAAAATTTTTGAGCACCGACTTTTCTTCTGCAGCCTTGTGCGCGAGCGGTGCACGACCATCAGAACATGCGCATTGACCACGAGAGCGATGAGCGCTTGAGTCATGAGCATGCCGTTGAAAAGCTGTGTTGAAAAGCAGCTTTATTCAATTTTAAATTAGATTATAATTGAACGAAAAAGGAAAAGGGTTCCGCTTCACCCGAGCAGAGGACCACCGTGGCTACTGTGTATCCCTCTCCCTCCCCTTCTTTTGCTGCTCAAGGAATTGCCTTCACATTTTGTCCTCAATTTTCATATCATTGTGTCGTCACATCCTTTAAAGATGTATAGATAAACAATTAAACTATTGTAAATAGTGTTAGAAATGAACGAAAAGGGAAAAGAAGAAGAAAGAGACCATTCGCATTCCGGGCCATGAAACATTGATAAAGCGGGGACACTCGTCTTTCGGGGATACGGTACCCAAGCACACTGATAAGACTCCGTGGAGAATCTGATATGCGTTTAAATTAAATAGATTTTCTTTTATTTGAGAAAATTTGTGAGTATATTTATTTAAAAAAATTTTTTATACAATTGTTTGTTGCTGCTATTATAAAGGTTCACCAGTGGCAGCGACAGGATTATTGTGAGGATAATCTGTTGTTTCAGCGACACGTTCACTTTGTGTATGATAGCAATGTAGCGGACGAGAGCCATTGCCTTAAAAAAATATATATCTATCTATTTCTATTCGCTAGATAAAAAATAAGTCTATTAAAATTATAAAAAAATACATATATCTACTTCCAAATAAAAATTTATCTATTAAAAATATGTCGAAAATAAATACATTTTGAAAGTTCATATTTTTAGCGATTAAGACATAAGAAAAATTTCTTAAAAAAAGAACTTACACAACAGATGCTTGACTGGCAATTTCGCGTAACGTTGCTAAAGTGTTTGAGGGAGGAGCAGATCAGAGTCGAAACTAGAATATGCCCTGGTGGCAAGAGGAGTGCGAGAATGCTGAAGACATTGAATGCCAGCATAGGCACTGTGACCGCGAAGCCACCGTAGGTCAAATAGACTATGGACAGCTCAAATCGATCAATCAATCAATTGTTTCAGTAGATCAAAACCTTTTTTTTTTAACTTTTTGCTCTTTAAAATTCTTTACTTTTTTACTTCCAAGCTAAACTTCTAAACTTTTTGAGCTTCATTATATTTTCTCTGTAACCTGGTAAGTCTTTAGCAGCAATGGCTCACGTGAAATCATCACCGACAAGCCGATAACAGAGAGGACTCCCACGCCCTTCGCGATTAGATTACGAATGACAGCCGGAAGATAAGCGGGATCGAAGGGATGTAGATCAGAGTAGGTTTCGTTCATGTTGTTCCTTGACCTGCAAAATAAATTGTGTGAATAAAACTGTCAATTTTAACTGGTTCTCAATAATCCGCTGCAGAAAGACAACGAACTTCTGAGGTCTGAAGCGGGTCAGCCGGGCGATGGAATTATATTGTAATGCACGCCGCTTACTGTTAGATGCTCTATCAAACGCGCTAGATATCGGGTGCGCGGGCGAAGAATGCGAAAGTAATCTTTTCACAATCCATTAATTTTTATACTCATCACAAGGGGAAGCTAGATAGCTATTCATGTCCGTATGCTTTGTTTATATGTTCTTATATTTTATTATTATTCATAGGTTCATATATTTTATGCTCTTTGTTCATAGTTCAATATGGATCTCTGTGAGCCCACCGCATTTCTCCACATTCCCATGGCAAGCAACTAAAAGTAGGCTAGTCAGTAAAGTCACAATTATGAAACGAACTCGCAGATGAAATTTCAGTTCATCGGGTGCCATTAAATTGTTTTCTTCTTTGTCTATGAGTCATTGTCGATGTTTGGCACCTTGTGAGGGCTCCATTCAAGGGAAAAGAGCTTTGAATAAAATGAATTTACTAAAAGAAAGACAACATTGTGCTTAATTGTTTCAACGGCTCAAATGAATGGCACATTTTTTCAACACTTTATTAGACAAACAGTAATGTTAGATAATGTTTTCATAGTAAAGAAAGGGATGAAAAAGGAGTGGTACGAGGAAAGCGCAGCCCCGAAAAGCTCAACGATCACAAAGAAGCGTAGAATAAGGCTAGTTTCGAAAGTATTGTTCATTTTCAGATAATGGGGAAAAAATTGAAGCTTCCGCCTTTTTCCGTACTCAGAAAATTGTCAACATGTTTTGAGGAACTAATTCTACCGTCGTCTAGTTTGAACAAAAAACGCAATTGGACGGCGTCAAAAAAACCAAATTCGATTAATTAAATTGATCGAATTAATGAAAGGAGTGCAATATCAGTCAGACTTTCGGAAATTATATTGCTTTCTTGTCACTCTTATGGGGTGATGTAGTGAAAGGGGAACTACAAAGCTATGTATGTAGCTTCATTTCAGGTCGTCAGCAGATTTCTCAACTAGATCTTTGAAGCTAAAAAATAAAAGTTGATGCAATATCTTTTAGTATTGTATCTGAAAATGAACAATACTATCGAAAATAGCCCTATTCTAATCTTTTTAGTGATGGCAGCGCTGTTTGGTGCTGCGCTTTTTAGCGCTGCGCTTCAGTCGTAGCCCCGGAAAAACGGTGCTTACCAAATGTATCATGTCGAATCACAGAAGTAGCCATAATAGTGTACAGTAACAAGAAAAAAAGACAATAATTACTTACTTACTTAACAATATAGCATATAGAGATAGAGAAAGTTGTAATGTTTGTACGATATAATCCCAATCCAACATAATAATAATCAGAGAAAAGTTTTTGCTGAACAATCCAAGACACTGTTGGAGGCATACACGCCTAGGGAATGTACGAGAGAAAAAAAGAAGAAAACAAAGCAACTTACTGCTGTATACTGTACTTCTGAAGTTGATATTTAGGTAGGATTTTTTCTTCCTTTGTCTAATACGGGAAAGCTGCAAGTTGAAAATCCTAGAGCATCGGGCAAGGGTCCAGAAAGAGACGAGGGAGAGTTAGGCATTCCAGGGAAAAGTTGCCAACCTAGCAATAAGATGTCATTCAGGAAAATTTTTTTGTAAATTTCAAAAATAAAAAAAAGAACAATATGTTCAAAATAAATATAAATAGAGCAAAAGACAAATTGCACTTCGGGCTGTATGAAAAAAATAGAGATTATGTTTTAATCGAACAATCATTCTACAAATATCACATCTTCTGCTCCCGGTCTATCGAACAGCAACGGATCCAATAGACTGAGAAGATACGCTGGATGAATAGGAGCAAAGTCGTGCTGGAGGCGTTCTTTCCAAGAGTCTGAAAGGGAGGCGGAGAAGGAGGGGGACAACCTTCGTCGACTCTGCTGATCTCAGCATATGATTGCGAAAAGCGGGAATCGCGATCGCGGCCGCTAGGGGATTTAGAAGAGTTGTCAATGACGCGAGAACATTCGACAAGGTCAGCAGCCACGTGGGAACTTTGAATCCTGGCAAGATATTGATAATCGATAGAGATTGGCGGGAACTATGAATCTTAGAAAGATTTGATCTATAGAGAATCGATTGAGATTGGAGGGATCTTTGAATTCTGGAAGATATTGAGAACGATTGAGAGATTTTATGGTGCGCTTCGCTCTCCGATGTAAGTTCTATGGTTAGCTTTCTCTTTTTTTTTTGTCCGAACAAACGCTCATATGGTGATTCCTCTCAAGGAACGTACCATAATAAATCAGCATGCTGAATGTGATGTTGCACGAAAAGAGCACCGTTTCAAGAATGGATTGGCTGAATAAGCCAACAGAGAGCTGAAGCCGATTCGTGTAGCTTTCGCCTGAGGAAGAGTCAATTTGGTCAACAACAAAAATGCGCAAATAACATTTAAGAGAACCTACTTGTCTTGTGCAAGCGTGCGCGCGAGCGGTGCACGACCATCAGAACGTGCGCATTGAACGCGAGAGCGATGAGCGCTTGAGTCATGAGCATGCCGTTGAAAAGCTGTGTGAAAAGCAGGTTTGTTCGATTTTAAATAATATTAGAAATGAACGAAAAAGGAAAAGAAGAAAGATTAAAAAGCAGTGACAAGCAGCATCAATCGATTTTAAATATAATTAGAAATTAACGAGAAAAAAAGAAAATAAGAAAGGAACTATTCGCATTCCGGGCCATGAAACATTGATAAAGCGAGGACACTCATCGTTCGGAGATACGGCACCCAGGCACACCGATAAGACTCCGTGGAGCATCTGATATCAGTAATATGCATTAAAATTAAAGAGATCTTCGTTAATTTGAGAGAATTTGCTGGTGTATTATTTTAAAAATGTATGAAATTCTTTTTTGTGGCTGCTATTATAAAGTTTCACCAGTGGCAGCGACAGGATTATTGTGAGCATAATCTGTTCTTTCAGCGCCACATTCACTTTGTGTATGATCGCAATGTAGCGGACGAGCGCTATTGCCTTAAAAATATTAATTTCTGTTCGATAGATAAAAAATAAGTCTATTAAAAATATATAATAATAATATATAGAAAAATTATCAATTTCCAAATAAAAAAATTTTCTATTAAAAAATATGTTTAGAGTAAATATAGTTTGAAAGTTCATATTTTTAGCGATTAAGATAGAAAAAAAGAAAAAAATGCTTAAAAAAAGAACCTACACAACAGATGCTTGACTGGCAATTTCGCGTAACGTTGGTAAAGTGTTTGAGGGAGGAGCAGAGCAGCGTCGAAACTAGAATATGCCCGGGTGGCAAGAGGAGTGCGAGAATGATGAAGGCATTGAATGCCAGTATAGGCACTGTGACCGCGAAGCCACCGTAGGTCAAATAGATGATGGACAGCTCAAATCAATCAATCAATAAATCAATCAATTGTTTCAGCAGATCAAAACCTTTTTTTAAAACTTTTTGCTCTTTAAAATTCTTTACTTTTTTACTTCCAAGCTAAACTTCTAAACTTTTTTGAGCTTCATTATATTTTCTCTGTAACCTGGTAAGTCTTTAGCAGCAATGGCTCACGTGTAATCATAGCCGACAAGGCTATAACAGAGAGGACTCCCACGCCCTTGGCGATTAGATTACGAATGACTGCCGGAAGATATGCGGGATCGAAGGGATGTAGATCAGAGTAGGTTTCGTTCATGTTATTCCTCGCAACAAATGACCTATAAAATAAATTGTATGAATAAAGCTGTCAATTTTAACTGGTTCCCAATAATGCGCTGCGGAAAGACGCGAACTTCAAGAGTCTGAATCGGGTTAGCCGGGCGATGTTATTTGTAACGCACGCCGCTTATGGCACGCTGTCTCTCGGGCTGGGCCGGGCCGGGCCCTAATTTCCTCGGCTCGGCCCGGGCCGAACTTTCAACGGTAAAAATGTTTTTGATGTGCAAAATCACGCGCCACTTAAATAGAATTCATCAAAAATACATGTATTCCTTTGCAGACATTGCACAAATCTATCAAAACTGGTTAAAAAAACGCGAAAACACAAGTTTTTTTTTAAAGTTTGTACAGCCATAAATCCGAACTAATTCTTGGATTCCGGAGTATTTTTTTAGGTTTGAAAGGCTAGAAGTTAGGCACGGGCTCGGCCCGGATTTTAAATTCAGATGCGGGCCGGGGCCGGGCCGGCCCGCATTCGATAAGGCCGGCCGGGCCTTATGCCATGCGGGCCGGCCCGCTATTTTATATCAGGCCCGGGCCCGGCCCAGCCCGTAAAAGTCAGCTGCAGCCCAGGCCTGGCCATCCTTGATATACTGTGCGCGGGCGAATAAAGATAATGTATAGGTTCTTATTTTTATTATTATTCATAGGTTCATATGTTCTTTGTTCATAGTTTAATAAGGATCTCTATGAGCCCACCGCATTTCTCCACATTCCTATTCACCACCGTCTATTGAAGATTGTCTTCCCGATGGTAGACCTACCCTCGGGAAGCCCCACCCCTTGGGCGGAGGCGATCTGAGGGAGATCACGATCGGGCAATGGCAATCTCCCGGCCCTGCCCGGCGGTCGTTCCCCCTTCCCGTCTCTCCTCGCTTGTATGTATGTAATAGACTGGATGATTTGAATAAACCGTTATGTAACGCCCTGCGCGGGAAACCGCTACACCCCCTGATACCTATACAGGAGGCACAGTTATATAAACGTTACATGGAGGTAAGGAGGAATCCGAGGTTGGCGCCACCCGCTTCTCCTTCAGGCACGAGGTACGCTTTTACATACATTAAGTCGCTTATAGGAACCCGCCCTCCCCTTAATCTACGATTGAATTGATGAGCCATAGAGCCATAGAACTGCGCGCGACAAAAGAAGCGCATAAGCGACCATGGGGTTCCGAAGAGAAAGAAAGAGATAAGAATATGCATCAGCAGCTGCAATAGTTTTATTTTCTTACATTGGGGCCAGCTTGCCGATTTGCTGGCCGTTCCTGCCGTTTTAGCGCGTGGACAACTATTTATTTCAATCAAATAAGTCCATAGCATTTTCTAGTTACCAGGCTGCAAAGAAAACGATTACCTGCGACCAGATAGCCGCGAATATCATATCAAAGTGTTAGCCGTA
The DNA here is from genome assembly GCA_945643635.1 of Allodiplogaster sudhausi. NCBI lineage: Eukaryota > Metazoa > Nematoda > Chromadorea > Rhabditida > Diplogasteridae > Allodiplogaster > Allodiplogaster sudhausi. The sequence continues at coordinate 565,865 of CALZFC010000132.1, forward strand.
ACCAGGAAGTAATCTTCGTACGCCAGCCAACGAGCAACTTCACCAGAGAAGGTAGAGGAGAACCTTATGAACAACGATGACAAGACAGCAATCGCTCCAAAGAGGAAACTTCAATAGCAGACCAGGGCTCACTCAGAACTACAACTCATGATACAACGAAGACGACCCCGATGCCAACAACTACGACGGCTAGTCCGATCCCAACTACTACGATGACTCCGATAGCAACTAAATAACAGGAATATATGTAAATTGGCGAGTCGACTAACTAGAGCGGAACTCGAGAAGATGAGGAATGGAAAGGAGTAAGAGTAAGATGAGAGTGGTTTTATGCTGGTTTTGCTTGCTTGTAGTGATAGGCATGTAGATAGAAAGCCGCCGGGGATGTCATGCCCCAGGGTCGACCTACCCCCAGGAAGCCCCGCCCCTTGGGGCGGGGCGACCTGAGGGAACTCATGGCCGGGCAGTGGCACTCTCCCGGCCCTGCCCGGCGGTCGTTTCACCCCAACTTCTCTCTTCGTTACTATGTATGTTATAGATTAGAAGTGGATAATCCATAATGTAACGCCCTACGTGGGAAACCGCTACGCCCCATCATACAGATATACGAGGCACAGATACATATATAAACGTTACATGCTGAAACGACTTTTAAAAATTGAGTGCAATAAAAAAAAGTAGGCTGAACAATAAGGTCTCACAATATGCACGAAGATGAAAGTTCGAGTTCATTGGGTGCCATTATTTTTTTTCTTCTTCTTCGTCTATAATAATATTCCATTCCGGATGTTTGGCACCTTGTGAGGGCCCATTTCATTCGGAAAGCTTTGAATAAAATGAATTTTTGAGCTAAATAATTACTAAAAGAAAGAAACATTGTGCCATCATTTTTTCAACACTTTCCTAGACACACAATAACGTTGGACAATTTTTTCAGGGTGAAAGAAAATAATAAAAAAAAGGGGTGGTGCGCCCAAAAGCTCAGCTGTCACCAAGAAGAGTAGAATAAGGCTATTTTCATAGTATTGTTCATGTTCAGATATAACACAGCACTTCGAAACCGTGGTGCGGCATTCAAAAGTTCCCAGTATGAGGGAAAAAATTTTGAACCTTCCGCCTTTTTTCGTATTCAGAAAAAAAACTGTCAACATGTTTTGAGGAACTAATGTTATCATCTTAGCGTCAAATTAGTCTAGTTCAAAAAAAAAAAAGACATTAGAAGGCGTCATAAAACTAATTCGATTAATTAAATTAAATTATGTATCTGAAGTGTTAGGCAGGACTGTTTATCATGTGCAATATCCATTCAGACTTTCGGTAATTCCATTGCTATCTTATCACTCTTAGGGAGGGGGAACTACAAAGCTATGTATGTGTAGCTTCATGTCAGAGGTCATCAGGAGATTTCTCGCCTAGATCTATGAAACTAATAAGTAAAAGTTGATGACATATTTTTTATTAAAGTATCTGAAAATGAACAATACTGTCGAAAATAGACCTTATTCAAGGCTTTTTTTGATAATCGTTGCGCTTCAGTCGAAGCCCCGGAAAAACGATGCTTACCAAATGTATCATGTCGAATCACAGAATCATGCCATGATAGTGTACAGAAACAAGAAAAAAGGCTGTCATTACTTACTTGCTTAACAATATTAGCATATAGAGATAGAGAAAGTTGTAATGTTTGTACGATATAATCCCAATCCAACATAATAATAATCAGAGAAAAGTTTTTGCTGAACAATCCAAGGACACTGTGAGAGAGAGAGGCATACACGCATAGGGAATGTACGAGAGAGAAAAAAAACAAAGGAAACAAGGCTACTTCCTGTTGTTACTGTACCTCTGAAGTTGAAATTAAGGTAGGATTTTTCCTTTGTCTAATACGGGAAAGCTTGAAGTTGACAATCCTAGAGCATCGGGCAAGGGTACACAAAGAGACAAGGAAGATTACAAGGAATTCCAGGGAAAAGTAGCCAACCAAGCAATTAGATGTCATTCACTAAAAAAAATTTCTAAATTGTTGAATTGACAACTAAAACATTTTCGAAGACGAGCTCAGATATGTAGAGAGAGAGAGAGAGAGAGAGAGAGAAAAGCAGAGAAAGAGAGAGAGAGATAGACAGAGAGAGAAGCAGAGAAAGAGAGACATCATAACTCCTCGCTTCCTTAATCCTCAGCTATCTGCCCTCCCAGAAGTTGTCGTACTTGTAGTCGATAAAGGGCATGTTTCCATACGTGTTTGGGATGACCTACAATGATTATTAGTATTCAAGTTATCATAAAAATGATGTAACTTTAATTCAAAACTCTTAAAACTGAAAACCACATACTAAAATAGCCAACGGCTATCTTTATATCATACTATATCATTTGGCTTCATTTACTCACATTTATAAATAAATAAATAATAATGTAAAAAAAGTGATAAAAAACACACGCATTAGGAGGAGGAGAGAAAGAGAAAAAGAGAGAGAGAGAGTGATAAGAGCAAAGGTGAAAAACTGGTTGGAGACCGAGAAGAATCAACAATGTGAAAGTGGGGAGTGGGAGAGTAGTGAAGTGGATGAGAGATAAAACAAGAAGATAACCATGGATTTACAAAACCAGGCCCGGGCCTGATTTTGGACATCCCAGAACATAACTAACATCATGGAGATTGAACCGCTTGAAGAACTCGAGTCGGTGAAAGTCGGGCTCTGTGAAAGTTCCTAAAGAAAGAAACGTAGGCATGAATTACTACTGAACAGAAGACGTATTTCTGATCTTTTTTCATAAATATTTAATGTATCCGTTATAACAACTTTAGAATTTGCTTTAAAAAAATATTTCTAAAAAGTGGCTGACCATCAGTGACTGGACTGTAAGCCTTGTAGATTCGGTTGTCTTTTGGGCCATGAATGTGATAGCGTAACATGCTGAAACGACTTTTAAAAATTGAGTGCAATAAAAAAAAGTAGGCTGAACAATAAGGTCTCACAATATGCACGAAGATGAAAGTTCGAGTTCATAGGGTGCCATTATTTTTTTTCTTCTTCTTCGTCTATAATAATATTCCATTCCGGATGTTTGGCACCTTGTGAGGGCCCATTTCATTCGGAAAGCTTTGAATAAAATGAATTTTTGAGCTAAATAATTACTAAAAGAAAGAAACATTGTGCCATCATTTTTTCAACACTTTCCTAGACACACAATAACGTTGGACAATTTTTTCAGGGTGAAAGAAAATAATAAAAAAAAGGGTGGTGCGCCCAAAAGCTCAGCTGTCACCAAGAAGAGTAGAATAAGGCTATTTTCGATAGTATTGTTCATGTTCAGATATAACACAGCACTTCGAAACCGTGGTGCGGCATTCAAAAGTTCCCAGTATGAGGAAAAAAATTTTGAACCTTCCGCCTTTTTTCGTATTCAGAAAAAAAACTGTCAACATGTTTTGAGGAACTAATGTTATCATCTTAGCGTCAAATTAGTCTAGTTAAAAAAAAAAGACATTAGAAGGCGTCATAAAACTAATTCGATTAATTAAATTAAATTATGTATCTGAAGTGTTAGGCAGGACTGTTTATCATGTGCAATATCCATTCAGACTTTCGGTAATTCCATTGCTATCTTATCACTCTTAGGGAGGGGGAACTACAAAGCTATGTATGTGTAGCTTCATGTCAGAGGTCATCAGGAGATTTCTCGCCTAGATCTATGAAACTAATAAGTAAAAGTTGATGACATATTTTTTATTAAAGTATCTGAAAATGAACAATACTGTCGAAAATAGACCTTATTCAAGGCTTTTTTTGATAATCGTTGCGCTTCAGTCGAAGCCCCGGAAAAACGGTGCTTACCAAATGTATCATGTCGAATCACAGAATCATGCCATGATAGTGTACAGAAACAAGAAAAAAGGCTGTCATTACTTACTTGCTTAACAATATTAGCATATAGAGATAGAGAAAGTTGTAATGTTTGTACGATATAATCCCAATCCAACATAATAATAATCAGAGAAAAGTTTTTGCTGAACAATCCAAGGACACTGTGAGAGAGAGAGGCATACACGCATAGGGAATGTACGAGAGAGAAAAAAAACAAAGGAAACAAGGCTACTTCCTGTTGTTACTGTACCTCTGAAGTTGAAATTAAGGTAGGATTTTTCCTTTGTCTAATACGGGAAAGCTTGAAGTTGACAATCCTAGAGCATCGGGCAAGGGTACACAAAGAGACAAGGAAGATTACAAGGAATTCCAGGGAAAAGTAGCCAACCAAGCAATTAGATGTCATTCACTAAAAAAAATTTCTAAATTGTTGAATTGACAACTAAAACATTTTCGAAGACGAGCTCAGATATGTAGAGAGAGAGAGAGAGAGAGAGAGAGAGAGAAAAGCAGAGAAAGAGAGAGAGATATAGACAGAGAGAGAAGCAGAGAAAGAGAGACATCATAACTCCTCGCTTCCTTAATCCTCAGCTATCTGCCCTCCCAGAAGTTGTCGTACTTGTAGTCGATAAAGGGCATGTTTCCATACGTGTTTGGGATGACCTACAATGATTATTAGTATTCAATTTATCATAAAAATGATGTAACTTTAATTCAAAACTCTTAAAACTGAAAACCACATACTAAAATAGCCAACGGCTATCTTTATATCATACTATATCATTTGGCTTCATTTACTCACATTTATAAATAAATAAATAATAATGTAAAAAAAAAGTGATAAAAAACACACGCATTAGGAGGAGGAGAGAAAGAGAAAAAGAGAGAGAGAGAGAGTGATAAGAGCAAAGGTGAAAAACTGGTTGGAGACCGAGAAGAATCAACAATGTGAAAGTGGGGAGTGGGAGAGTAGTGAAGTGGATGAGAGATAAAACAAGAAGATAACCATGGATTTACAAAACCAGGCCCGGGCCTGATTTTGGACATCCCAGAACATAACTAACATCATGGAGATTGAACCGCTTGAAGAACTCGAGTCGGTGAAAGTCGGGCTCTGTGAAAGTTCCTAAAGAAAGAAACGTAGGCATGAATTACTACTGAACAGAAGACGTATTTCTGATCTTTTTTCATAAATATTTAATGTATCCGTTATAACAACTTTAGAATTTGCTTTAAAAAAAAATATTTCTAAAAAGTGGCTGACCATCAGTGACTGGACTGTAAGCCTTGTAGATTCGGTTGTCTTTTGGGCCATGAATGTGATAGGCGTTCATCTTGCAGACATCTGAAAATTGAGAGCGAGAGAGAGAGAGAGGGATAGAGAGAGAGAGGGATAGAGAGAGAGGTATAGAGAGAGAGAGAGAGGGATAGAAAGAGAGAGAGAGAGAGAGGGATAGAGAGAGAGAGGGATAGAGAGAGAGAGAGAGTCAGCAAGATTGCATTTCAGAGAAAATTCCCAGATACTATTCACCTCAATCGTTCTTGACAAGTATAAGGATACTGTATCTTTAGGGATACTGTGTCGAGAGGAATCAATATCCATGAGGATACACTATACTACTATCGTCGAAAAGCCACAAATGTTTGTATTTAATCAAGTACGCAATGCTAACATTCCTCCTCAGACCCAACATCCCCACTTATCACTCGTTGACTAACTTCCTGGAAGATACGCGAGAGGTATCTCGAAAGTGCACTGCCAAATGTTGCCGATGAACGAGTTCTGAACGGAGAGCTCGAGCTCTTCTCCTGTAAGCGTTAAAATATACTCTTATTTTTTTTCTTTCAAAGTAATCATTTCAAACTTTTTAAGCAGGGGATCAGTGCCATGTGTATTTAAAAAAAATGATTCAGGTATTCCATCATATAATTCCATCATATAATGTCATTGAAAAGAAGGAGAATTGTGCATTGCTTGGTAATAATGTACAAAATTAACCACGCTAAAAAGAAACCAAAATCAAAGGAAGATCTGAATAACTTTTTTTTCTTCAAATTCCCGCGCTAACCATTATTGAACGGCTTTCGAACACCGTCCAATAGAAGAACGAGCCAATGACCGTGCGGGCCGACTTCGACCTAGAAAAATGCTCTTTTTCTTGTTAAGGGTTTCTTTATGTAGTTATTAGTTATTTTGTTGTTCACTCTTGAATTTAATTTTTTTAAATACGACAAAGTTAACTGTTTAATTATATTTAAAAAATAATATTTATTTTTCTTCAAAATATTCATCCAAAGAGAACCTAAAGAAAGAGAGAGAGAGAGAGAGAGAGAGAGAGAGAGAGTAAGAGAGAGAGAGAGAAAGAGTGAGAGAAAGAAAAGCAACGCACCTCGACATACTGATTCCGATTGTTGGCGAGGAAGAGCTCGAAGACTTCGTAGTTCCACAGCTCGGGACAGATCCCGGAGGGCGTTTCTGGCGGGTCGGGGTCATCGAAGAGGGGAGCCTTGAAGGAATAAGGCAATCTTTGTAGCACTGTTAACTCAGTCTTTTTTCACAAGCATTTCTGTGGGTGATAATATAAAGTACATAAATTGGCAAATCTAGAGAAGTGGCTGATAATTTGATAGAAATGTGAGAAAAGAAATTATGAAACTAACAAATTTTTTACAAAGTCTTGTTTTATATTAATCGCTGTAAGTCACTTTTAGGGGCAAAAAGGAAATCGGGCCGTGGCCGTAAAAAAAGAAAGAAATCGGGCTGGGCCATAAATTACGAAGTAACTATTACCGCACCCGCATGTAGCACTTGATGGCTCTCTTGTGGGGGCGGCCATTCTGTCGCTCGAAGAGCCATTCCATGTGGAGAGTGATGGGTTCGTGATCGATGATCGGGCTGCCGTCCCACGTCTGATCGATCACAATGTCCATGCCGGAGAGGCTGCTCTGGATGAGAATCGAGCGGACAGGATTAGAATGAAGTTTTTTTGTTTGTTTCAATTTCAATTCAAATCGCTTGATGTCAACGGGTTATTTGATTCCGTGGAGTTTGATGGGTTAGAAAGATACACACTCTATTTTATAAGCTACCCATGATTATATTTTGAAAGTATAATAAAGATCCCCCCCCCCTCCATCCAGACATTTGGAGCCTCCCCTAGGGGAAAAAAGGTACTGTCGACTTGACTGACCCACCCTGATTTTGGGCCTTCTCAAAGCCCTACCCCACCTTCTTTTTGAGTAATATTTAGGCAGACCCTGGTTTCCGGGTCCAATACCGCCTTCCCCACCCTAATTTTGTGGGTCCTCGACAGTGGCTTTCATTCCATGGCCTTCCCAGAACCAAAGCTCACTCAGATTTGTATGTGTACAAGTTTTGCTTTACTCTTACCCATCTTGATATCCTGGCCAAAAACTCCCTAACGATAATGAACATTGGAATAAAATGTGATAAGCGGAAATGAAAAGGAGGAAGATTATCAACAACAAAAAAAAAAATTAATGTAGGCTCGAATTGCCGCGTCCAGCCTACGACAGAGTCAACGTGGCAAGTCGAACGTGTATTAATTCTTTTTTTTGTTGCTCAAATGATCGCTCTCCTTTAACCATAAGAAGAATGGAAGGAAGGAAAAGAGGAAGAAAAAGAAATAAAAAGGAACCCTGATCGCGAGATCAGTGCGAGGATTGCCAGTGAGAATGTCATCGGAGGAGCGCGCGTAGAGTGGATTGTTGAAGTTGCGGCTGTTCATCTGCTCGATGTCTTGATTGGGACGGCGTGCCATGACGTTGCTTCTCTTTCTCTATTTACTTGGATTGGCTTAACCTGGAAAGAAAAACAAACTCTTTTTTTTTTTAAATATAATACTGGTTAAAGAAATTAATTCATATTTAAGATTAACTGGGATACATTCAAAATAAGAATAAACATTAAAAAAAAAACAATTGTTGATGATCATTATTGCGATTAGAAATAGACATGTAGCACTTATCAATGCATTTTTTTATCATATCAATCTGGTAGCGGAAAAAAGCAAGTAAAGGTGGCGTATCAGTTGAAACAGCTGATTGTCGTATGGGAGAAGCGAGGCCTTTGTGGTGAGAGATAGGAGATGGAGAGAGAGAGAGAGAGAGAGAAAGAGAGAGGAGAGAGAGAGAGAGAACGAGAGAGAAAGAGAGACAGAGAGAGGAGAGAGAGGGAGAGAGAGAGAGAGAAAGAGACACAGACAGACAGAAATCGACCGGTCAGGCGCAAATATGCACAGCACGGTAGTCACGCGACCGACAATGAAGCAGAGAGAAAAGCAGGTATGGTGGACAATGGATGGGGAGAGAGAATTCAGCGAAAAGAGAGAGAGAGAAAGAGAGAGAGAGAAAGGAAGATGAGCTACAAGAAGAAAAAAAACCAATGGTGAGTGCATGTTCGACAAAACATCGAAGAGTACAAGTCAGTTTTTATGGCGTAAAAAGATTATATGAATTATTAGACGCGATCATGGGAACTAGATTACGTAGGGGCTGCGAACCAGTAGAGTGCGGGCACAAAACAAACACAGAATAGTAAAGAAAAGAGAGAGGAGAGAAAAGAAAAGAGAGAGAGAGAGATAAAAGAAAAGTAAGAATGAAAGATTTCTCAAAGCTGTCTTCATCTAGTGGTGCTGAAAAAAATTAATTCGATACATCACTCGCGTCCGCAGGATTCATAAGTGAATCAATTATACCGACCTGTTTTAAAAAGTAGCTCGGAATCTAATCGTCATGAATAAACTTCAGCGTAAACATTGCTTAAACACACATAATAAACTTTCATCTCTGGAGGTGGAAATAAGTAAATAGTTTCCAAGCTAGAAAACCTGAGGACAACATATCAGAGCCATGCAAACAGGGAGCAGCTCGATCTGAATTTCTCAAGTAGACTATACACTATGAAAAAAAAGATGAACTGAGACGGAACATTGATCATTCGAAAATTATGTTGAGTACAAGTTTTTTTTTTCCAATCACGTGACCACTCCTTAAAAAAAACCATAGTGAAGCTCGAGAAGAACAACATTAAAAAAAACACGACTAAAAAATAACACGAAACGAATAAAGAGAAAAAGAGAAAAAGAAAGCGAAACTCGCAGTCGAGCAAAACAGTTTTCATTTCGGTGTCTTCATTATATACTGTATCTTGGCAGATTGCCAGTAAATTCTGTTTCATATCTGGAAACTTTCTAAATCACGGACTTTCTTTTTTTCCCTTTTTGCTTGATATCAGTCACAGTTGCGGCTTATACTTTTTTTTTGTCTGTCCTTCTGCTGTTGTTCGCTTGACAATCAGCGTTCTTGTTTTTTTTTCATTCGTTGCTAAGCCTTTGCTGTTCCCAACTGACTAATAAATAACTAGAAGAGCATTTGCGAGCGCCATTTTGGGTAATAAGTGTTTTGCCATTTGTATTCCATGATGATCTCCTCGTAAATCGTTTTTCTGTCTCCGAATTGTCATTTCATCATCATCATTATCTTCTGTAAAAGAATAATATTATAGTATGACCTATAATTGTATATGACCTCACTATCACAGAGTTCGACTACTACTTCGTCTATACCCTTTTCTCTCTCACGTTTTCCTGTGTCATGTTTACATCGAGCTCTTCCTTAATCTCTCTGTTGATCTCTGGCTTCTCTCCAATGCTCGTTTAGCCCTCTTCTCTCGGGCCGGCCATTGGTCGGCGTGTATTCTCTCTGTTATTCCATCGCTCACGTCACGCGCGTAAAGTGGAGTCATCTTGAAGGAGGAGGAGAAGGAGGTTATCTCTTCGCATTCTTTCCCCTTACTTCAACCAAATCGCTCAAAATCAGTGCTGTAAGAAATCTCAAAGGAAAACAAGAAGCATAAGGCGGTATAAACATTTCAAATTTCTACATCTCGAATAATAGTAATTATTCTTCTTGACATAATACTGATAATTCTTTTACTTTAACATATTTTAACTTGTTTTTTGTGGTTGTTTTAAGGTTGCTTTTTTGAAGGTCAAGATCATGATTGGCTACAATCCGGAGCCAATTAATGGCAGAGAGCTTTCATCCAGTGAGCACAGGTATTTTTTTTTTTGCTTGTTTTTTGTCTCCTTTTCTCTCACTCTCTATCTCTCTCTCTCTGTTTCTTAAAATTTATCATTTCTATTTACATATTTTACTATTCTTAATCTTTTTCCTATTAGGCCCTCTACCTAGTTCCACTACAATACAGCTTCGATCTGTTTTACTCTTATATGAATTTTATATTTTATTCATTATTCTAATTGATAAGTACCCATAATAGTATTTTTTTATTAGACTAAATATTTTGTTATTGTTTTATTTACAATTTTATGCTAATTTTTTTATTAATATATTTTTTTATATATTAATTTTCCTTTCCAGCGAAGCCGGCCTCCTATCGGGCGTCGCAACACGCGCGCTCATTCAGCCTCTCGACGTGCTTAAGATTCGCTTCCAACTCCAGGAGGAGCCGATTGGCGGGCTCAAATCCGGCAAGTATCGGGTGCGTACCTTTTTCTCCTTTCTAACATCCGGCCAGTATCGGGTGCTGGTACTTTTTCTTTTTTTCCTCTTACTATTATAATGAGAATTCCTGATGCCGTTCTTTTTCTTAGTTTGAGACTTCTAAACTGTTTAATTAAATGCGATATCCCAACTTTCAATTAGTACATTTTTTTAATGCAAAAGCCTTGCAACGCTAATATCCTTAAGACAGCCTATCTGTAAGGGTCGATCTGCCCTCTGCAATGGGAAATTTTTGATTTTTAAAATTGATGAAAACTTGATCATTTGTACTATTCGACATGCTCTTTAAAATGGTGAAATCGTGATTTCGAAAAAAAAATTTTCTTTCGAGATAATAGCGATTTACGCTTAAAATTCACATGCCCATATCTCAGTTATTTCTTAAGATTTTTGAAATCTCTTTTTTGTGTTTTATAGATCTTTGTATTCTCTTTAAAAAAGGTCGCGGTGACGTTTCGTGAAAACAACTTTTAAGCAGCAAAAATCGTATAAATAGATTCAAAAATATGGTTTTTCTGGTTTTTCAGACCAAGTAACCCCCGCGGGGAGGATAAGCTGTTCATAGAAAGAAAGCCCGTGAAATTTGCTACAATGCGATGTATCTTTAAAAGAATTCTAGGAGGACATATTTTTGGAATATGCACTTAAGCAAATATACTCAACTTTAAAAGTACCGTGCAAGAGGTCCGGGTTCGAAGCCCGCTCGGGGCAAAGTTTTTGCAATGTTTTGTAAACTGCCAAAAAACATATTTTCGATCTAAAATTGATGTCTATTCGTCTCATAGCTCCATAAATTTGCATATGCTTTCCGTTTTCATTCTGATTTCACCAACTGAAAATTTCTTCATAGTAAACTGCGCTCAGTTAACATGTTTATATATGTATATATATTTATCGACATCAAATAAATTAATGTAACGACACTTGGAAAGTCAATTTCAGTCGTTATTAAAAGCTTCCTGGATAGAAGTAATAAGTAAAAGACGAGGAAGTATTTAGAAATGACTTAAGCAAAATGGAGAAGTTGGGGAGGGAAAAAGAAGAGTAGACACTTGTAGCCTGACAATGAGCGAGCTGTTGCACATTGTGCCCTATATTGCGGATGGTCGAGGATCTGTGTAGGCGACGATGGGCATTGGATTGCGGGGCGCAAGTGCCCCTCGATAATTAGGGTAGTACTGCACCTATAGCAATCAACATTATCTAAATATGAAAATGAATAAATTCTAACCGGCACCACAATGGTTTCGAGAGGGTGGACGCACAGTCCTCTGCTTTGAACGGTTGGCAGAGTGCCATCGAGGCGGCGGCCCAATCTTGTTTCAATTCTGGTCGCCTCCTGCGCTCTTATCTAAATTAATAGACCAATCATCATCATTTACTAGTGGATATACCTGATTCCTGGATACAGACGTATCGAGGAGCCATTGTTGACCCCAATGGGTGCCTCCTGGAAGCACTCGCCGTGCATGAAGAACGCCTACTGGCGATCGTCGGAGGGCGCTCTGAATAGCTTGCATCCCAGCATCGCCCGGTAGCAATACGTCGGGGCAGACATCAATGAACTCTTGGCAGCATGAAAGAACTTTCACGGTCCTCTGGAGTCAAAATCGTCGGCTACTATTTCTCCGAGACTCAAGCTGGGAAAGGACCATGCGATCGGATGAGTGCATTGGCGAAGAGAAAATTGCGGAACTACGTTGATAGTGGAAAGGACGTAACCACTCCAAATGAAATTTTGGCAGGAATAACTCACGGAAAACCGCTACGTGCAGTCTCGGTTTACACGGGAAGCATTAGAAGAGGAGAAGCGTCTAAGGCCAAAATTGCCGGAATAAGGAAGTATAACACGTTCCTATTTGAAGAAACGGCACTTCGAGTTCATCGATATTCTACTATCGGTATCGGCAAAGAGATCGACTACTCATCTCTACAACACAATGAAGGAGAGTTCATCACCGATTCATCTGGAGGTTGCCTGGACACGACATCTGAACTATGCTGGTTGGGGAGAGAAGGCCAACCAATCCGAGGCGAGGTCACGCCGGACCATGGCCGTGATCGTAATGAAGAAATAGATGATGAGGCCTGCCGCGCTCCTGAAGATGCCGAATACACTCTCACGGGAAGTTGCCCTGAATATGGGTATCTTTACAGATGCCCAGAAGAAACCTGTGGAGCTGAATTCTTGCAAGCCCACAATCTCGAGAGACATCTCCTTTTTGGCAAACATAGGGCAATTTCCGAGAGGCTGACTCTTCGGGATTATGTTCTGAAGCGGTACGGCATGTGTCTCGAAGGAGAAAAGATTGAGCAGGCATATTCCGAAGTCGACGAGGCAATCGAGTCGCTAGCAGAAGTGACAGATAACGGGCTTCGTTTGCCACAAGGCTGGGCACTTCGCGAGCATAAGAAGGGCACTCGACTTCCACCCAGGTCTAAGACGTATGTGATCGAAGCGTTTAATGATGGCCTTCGTACGGGCACTAAACATGATCCTCGACAGCTGGAGAAGAAAATGCGCAAGGAAATCGACGCAGCTGGAAAATTACTCTTCTCACCGCCAGAACTTCTCAATTACCAGCAGATAGCAAGCATTTTCGGAAATCTTGCCTCGAAGAAGAGACATGCAAATGTGCCCGACTTGGATCAATCAACAACTACAACGACACCGCAACCAACATCTGTGAACGTCTTAGACGAGCTTGATGAACTGTTCGATACGGAAGGTGATATCATTGAGGAGGCTCAATCGGAACCGCTTTTTGGGACTGACTTCGACGAATTTAGACAACTGATAGAGAATGACGTTGAGTACCCATCTGAGAAGGCAGATCCAAAAAGAAATCCCACAGCCACGCAAACGGAATCACCTGAGGAGCTCTCGAATGAAGACGTATTTGAGCCTGTAGACATGAGCGGGTCTGCCCAGACAGCACCCAGACGCGTCCACGATGAACTATTCTGACCATTAGTCATGATAATCCCTACATATTTGTTCATTGATGAGCCCCTCAAGAGACTTGAGAAATGCTTTGCACTTTCGAATCACGAAGCTAAAATGATTCTATAATTGTGCACCTTTGTTGGAATAAAAACATGTTGAAGAAATTTTCAGTTGGTGAAATCAGAATGAAAACGGAAAGCATATGCAAATTTATGGAGCTATGAGACGAATAGACATCAATTTTAGATCGATAATATGTTTTTTGGCAGTTTACAAAACATTGCAAAAACTTTGCCCCGAGCGGGCTTCGAACCCGGACCTCTTGCACGGTACTTTTAAAGTTGAGTATATTTGCTTAAGTGCATATTCCAAAAATATGTCCTCCTAGAATTCTTTTAAAGATACATCGCATTGTAGCAAATTTCACGGGCTTTCTTTCTATGAACAGCTTATCCTCCCCGCGGGGGTTACTTGGTCTGAAAAACCAGAAAAACCATATTTTTAAATCTATTTATACGATTTTTGCTGCTTAAAAGTTGTTTTCACGAAACGTCACCGCGACCTTTTTTAAAGAGAATACAAAGATCAATAAAACACAAAAAAGAGATTTCAAAAATCTTAAGAAATAACTGAGATATGGGCATGTGAATTTTAAGCGTAAATCGCTATTATCTCGAAAGAAAATTTTTTTTCGAAATCACGATTTCACCATTTTAAAGAGCATGTCGAATAGTACAAATGATCAAATTTTCATCAATTTTAAAAATCAAAAATTTCCCATTGCAGCCCTGTATTGCGCCCCGCTCGACCCTTACAGATAGGCTGTCTTAACATAGCATAGCCAAGCTATCCTAACTTGCTGAAACAAGCCAACTCTATCCATAGGCTTAGTCCTGGCCTATTCTCAGTTATCCATAGCTTGGTTTGCCTGTCCTTACAATTAGTTAACCTTAATCTATCCTCAGCTTATCCTTAGCCAACCTTAGCCTTAACCTTAGTCTTATCCTAGCCTACCGCACAGGGTGTGCTGCAGTCGATCGTGCTGATCGTGCGCGAAGAGGGCGCGACCGCCTTCTGGAAGGGCCACCTGCCGGCGCAGGGCCTCTCGGGCATCTACGGCCTCGTCCAGTTCACATGCTTCGAACGCGTCAGCCGAGCCATTGGTGCTGTCAAGAGACTTTCTTCTTGCTTGTTCATTCGCTGGGGAAAAAACCGCTGGGAGATATCCGCTGAAAAAACCGCCAAAAAAACCCGTGTAGAATTCATCCAGAATAGTGGACATATGAAAACAAGAGCATGCAACAATCTTTCCCCATTTTATGTCTCTCTTTTTCTTACTCACTCTCTGTCTGCCTTTCTCTGTTTGTCTCTCTCTCTCTCTCTCTCTCTCTCTCTCTCTCCTTCTCATCTGCAGGTTCCCATCTGAATCGTGGTACGTCCGACTTCATCGCTGGCGGCATATCCGGAAGTTTCGCGATGACCGCCGCAATGCCCTTGGATGTCATCCGGACCAGACTTGTTGCACAGGCAGGGAGGAGACGCAAAACAGGAGGTACGGTAGAGAGAGAGAGAGAGAGAGAGAGAAAGAGAGAGAGGGAGAGAGAGATAGCGGTAGAGAGAAGGAGAGGGAAAAAGGGGTGAGAACGAGAAGTTTTTTTTTGTAGTTTATAAAACAAAATTTAATTAATCTTTTGTTCTTCTAATAAAACTCTGCTTCCAGCATCCACGCACGTCTACCGAGGCACATTGCATGCGATCGTCGAGATTTGGCGACAAGAGGGCGCCAGGGGATACTTCAGAGGATGGATCCCGAGTGTCGCGCAGGTACGGTAGAAATGAGCAACTGAACTGAATAGTACGGTATCCGTGATTGAGTTGAGCAAGAGAGGATACGGAAGAGATATTCCACACAATCTCTGGATACTTTCTGTCGTCTGAGATTTATAGTTTAAAAAAAATTACCATCGTCGGCAATGATTTTGTGATTAATCGTTTTCGGATTCTGTGGTTGAAATATTTATCAAATTTCTCGTCGATCAAAACCACCGTTTGTAGGCGATGTTGTTATTTTCATGTCATCAAGAGGCATTTCTCAAATTTATTTCTTTTACTCTTGCAACCTCTCTCTCTCTCCATGTTTATCTTTTTCACTCTCTACCTCCCTCATTGTCTTATTGTCTTTTTTAAGGTCGCCCCATTTACGGGACTTCAGTTCGTCTTCTACAATATAATTATTGCCTACATTGACCGAGTCATGGAGTCAAGGGATAACTCACACACCCTAGTCGCAGGTATTTTTTTTTTTTAATTCGTTTATATACGTTTAATTATTAAAATATTTTTTAAACTTTAAAAATTAATATAAAAAATTATTAATGTTTCATAAAGATGTTTCTTTACTCTTTTTATAAATAAATTTTTTGTACGGTTAAACAATAAAATATTTTATACAACTTAAAAAAATTTATTTACTATGCTTGTTGTTGACTAATATAGTATTCTATTAGTTATGATGGATGAAGATGGAGATACGTTATGTTTAAAAAGAAGTTACTTATAGGCGCAACGGCCGGAACTCTAGCGAAGACGATTCTGTATCCGCTGGACATGCTAAGACATCGACTTCAGATGAATGGATTCAAGGTGTAAATATATTTTTTTTACATTTTCTTTCACTGAAAATTAAATTGTATTTTTTTGAGCCTTCATCTGATATTTTTTATCTTTAGTACATTACTGCATATTCCCTGATCATTTATTAAAATGAAATTTATGGACAACAAGAAAATTTTTTTGTATATTTTTTTAACTGAAAATTGTTCCCTTTTTTTCGCGCCTTAACTTGACATGTTTTTTTTTTTTTATTTTAATACATTATTGCCTATTCCCCGATCATTTAGTTATGATTACTATGAAATTTATGAGCAACTAAAAAAATTTGTACCCACAAATATTGACAGAGAGAGGCGCAATTCGGAAAGACGTCCAGCTACTCGGAGGGCCTTCGACGTTGTGTGACGGCGATTCTGAAAGCAGAAGGCACTTTCGGACTGTTCAAGGTACATACATATTACTTGTTTGGAAATGATCATTATTTTTGAAGAAAAAAAAGTTTGCCCCTCTTTAATTGTTCTAATGCGGCCTATATAGTGTTTTTGTGTGTAAGAAATTTATTTTGTATAGAGAGTAATAATAACAAGAGGTTTTCAGATAAAAGATTTAATGGTTGTTTGGCGACGGCAACCTCACTTGGCTATATTTGATAATATTTTTAAGTATATTTGATTTTAAAAAAATTGAATATTCGATTCCTGGTAGAAATAGAGTTGTTTTTTCTATATTTATTAAAATTTATGTATTTCTTGTAGGGCCTCGTGCCGAGCCAGCTGAAAGCAGCGGCGAGCTCCGGCTTCGGCTTTCTCTTCTACGAACTCTTCTGCGATATGCTTCGCGAGTGGAAGCCGTGAGTATTATTACGGTATCATCAGCCACGGTAGTGTTACGGTATATTTACGTTACTTTAGGTGATTCGTTGATAGGATGTTGTTTCTCATTAAAATTGTGCAAACAATTGCAATATAGAAAAACTTTGCTTGTTTTTAGTACGTTTGAAGGAAAATTGTATATGATTGTTTATGGCTGCTGCAATTCCTTAAGGGTCCCTCAAAGGCACCTAATAAGGGTTAACGTATCCTTAGTAAGCCTAGGAGTCACTTGGTTTTTAGGAATGCTTCTGCCGGTTCTAGGATGTAATTGCTTTTTTTTTTCTTCGAGTTTCCCCATCTGCTTGCTGCCTGTGTTCTCTCTCTCTCTCTCTAATTGTTTCTCTCTCTCACTTTCTTTGTCTTCCCCTCTTTCTCTCTTTCTACCTCCCTCCCGGTCTCCCAATGGATCTGAGTTCTCTTTGTGCAGCAAATTAGCGGGTGATCTATTTGCTCATGATCCTCTGGAGTTCCTCCCGCTAAGCCTATTTACAGGTGCATAGTGGTTAGACATAATTGCTACGTGTTAAGTTTTAAGCTTTAAACCCGTTATGTTCGGTATCCTTTATGTTCATTATCCCTTAAGTTTGTACCTTTACGTACGTGATCCTTTAACGTCGATACCCTTTTAGTCGGTGCCTTTTAAGTTTGGTACCTTTTAAACTTTAAGTTCGGTAACTTTTAAACTTTAAGTTCGGTACCTTTTTAACTTTAAGTTCGGTACCTTTTAACTATAAGTTCGGTACCCTTTCCTGAATCGAGACTCTTTCAGGAAGTCTAGCTCATTATTGGCTATATTACATGTTCTTTCTCTGTATACGGTGCGACAAGTTCGAAAGTGACAGTTTTCCTTGTTAATTTCAGTTGTTACATATTCCTCAATTGATGAGTGAATAAAAGCTACAAATGGTGTACTGTGCGCATTAAAAAGAATGTTATTGTCAGTAGAAGAGTGTTGTAGTGGAGTGGAAGAAGCGAGGAGAAGAAAAAGCGTAAAAAATGGAAAGAAAATCATATTTTCGAATAGCTCATGCAAGAGTTGTTTGAATACGTGCAAAGAGACGACAATTTCGATCCTCGCTGACATCACTTCTTCTCGCGGCACCCGGACATCTTTTAATTGTTTAATGCAAAGTGTGCTCTTTGAAATTAGTAAAATATTATATTTAAAAATTTTAAAACTCTTAAACGCAACGCAATTGGCTTCGTCTCCAGTTATCATAAAACGAGACTTTTGCAGCTGAGGCTCGCTCTTCTTAACAACTGACGCGACAAAGCTCAGTTTGTACATCTCTGCTAGGTCACATTCGTAAATAAAGCGGAAAGGACAAGACAATTCTCAAAGAAAACGTCAAGCCCATCCTCGCTAACACAAAGAATAAAGTAGGAAAAAACGGCCATGTACAGATGCAAATGTTAGATCTGTAAGCTCAGAATTTCAGAGATCATGAAAAAAGTTGTTTGCTATCAACGTCCTACAGATGATAAAAGATGGAAGAATTTCGCAATAGTGTTCCACTTCAGAGAGTCGATGCATTGAAAGGCGGTTGCGAAAGCAGCGCGTTCAACGTTCTCAGATGTTTCACTTAATCAGCAGCACGCCTGTCCTGAGATCACGTACAAACGAAGAGATCAAAATAGAATGAGAAGGCGAGAGAGAGAGAAGAGAGAGAGTGTGAGAGATAGAGAGAGATAGAGATAGGGAGAGAGAAAGGGAGAGAGAAGAGACATGAGGAGCAGCACGCCAGCGAGATCACGTACAAATGAACGAAGGAACCAAAATAGAAAGAGAAAGCGAGAGAGGAATGATGAAAGAGCGAAATGCCAGAGCGTTGCGATAAGGGCCATTTCTACTACACCTTCCGCTTTCGACAGCGTGCGAAGGGTTTTATAAGGACTTCAAGCTGAGAACTCGCATCCACCGTTGTGCATCTATATATTTACTTTTCCCTTTCTCTCTCTCTCTCTCTCCATCTGTTTATTGTTCTTGATGTCGGCAACGAGCAATGCGATATTGCCGTGACTTCTTACAGAATTTCCAATCCTTTCTCTTGAGCCGTACAAGCATTTTTTTTAATCCAAAATAAACGCATAATAGAAATGAATGGAAATTAGAACCAATTACTCTGGTATTTCAGAATTACTATAATTACATTTGTGCGAAACAGCAGCCTAATTCTTCTTATTTTTGCCTAAAAAGTTGCCAAATAAGATTTATTTGCCTAATAAAAATGTGTCCTCAATGTCAGTGTTTCGATCCCAATTGCGACGAAATCCCACTAATTAGGATATAATTTCGAGAACAGGCTAATTATGTTCATTGCGAAGTACCAGAATACACGGGCATAACTTAAGATGATGCTGAATACGCGGCAGCTGCTGTGCCTGGTCTGCTTGGCCCTCGTGGCCCACGAAACCGTCTCGCTGAACTTCCTCTGCTACGCGCCCCGATTCGGTCGCAGCCGCGCCTCTTTCATGGGCAAACTCATCAAAGCGCTCATCGAAGAGGGGCACAACGTGGTGAGACTCTTCTTTTATTTATTATTCTCTCCAAATATTGACTCTATTTTATTTATTCGCACCAAATATTGACTCTATTTCATTTATTCTCTTCAAATATTGACACCATTTTATTTGTTCTCTCCAAATATGTTACTTATATTTCAGACTGTCCTTGCTCCCACAGTTATCAAAGAAGTAAATTACAAGGGAACTATTCCACCTAAGGCTGATCTTATCGAAGTGCCACAATGCGAGGTAAACGATGCGATTTTTTTTATCAGCTAAAACACAAGATTTAAATACATATGTATGTAATCTAAAGTAACAAATATAATTCGACTATGAAGAAATTTAACGACAGCTTTCCAAAAAAATTGGCCCTTTAGCCTCTAATTTCGTTGGTTATTTCGAAATTCTGGCAATGTATTGAAAGAGTTTGGATATGTAACTCTGCACAAATTAACAGATATCTTCAGGCCGCTACCAAATTCGAAAAAGAGTCAGACATCCAGAAGCGAATCTGGGGTTCCCAGAACCCACTTGGGATGATTTCGGTAAGCTTTTGTGCTTATTTGCTTGCTGTGATTTTCGCGAAAAAAAAAACTAACATAAGTCGAATTATATTTGTTTCTTTAGATGCTCGGTCAAATACGGGCGATGTGGGTCGAGCAGTGCAACGGTTTGCGATAGTTTTTTTTTAAATGTGAAATTGCTATTTGTACAGCGAAATAGTATCAGATAAATAAATATGTATAATATGGGCAGGAAAACGAATTTTTCAGCGACCCTGAAGCATTCGGGACTCTTGGACACTTTACGGAAGAACAAGTTCGACGCAGCCTTTGGGGACCTTGTTGACTTCTGTGGTCTCGGTACGAATTGGATGCATTATATATTTTAATTGTTCTAATTATCTCAAATTATTCAGGAATTTTCCATCTGCTTGGCATAGAAAAGACAGCGATCACTCTCTCAGTTGCCAGCTTTGAGGGCAGCTTTTATCTGACTGGCGCCCCTTCAGTACCTAGTTATGTACCAGGTATGTGAACGATTTCACACTTCAAAGGGTTTGCATAGGGTACGAATCAGGAATCTATCGAAATAAAAGTGTTCAACCTATCAAAATAAAAGTTGTATTCATTGGTTCTGAATTCGGAATTCTGAAGGCCTATTTTCCTATTAGATACGAGTAAAAAAATAAAATAAAATAAACATAAACTCAATGAGAAATTATCAGGGAAACTTCGATTTCTTTGCTGTTCATTAATAAGCGTTGTTTTAATTAATTACGGTATGAAGCTTTAAACACATGTATGAAAAGGAGGATTTGCAGGGTCGATGGGAGATTTCTCGGATCAAATGACTTTCAAGGAGCGCGCGATCAACACGGCGAGCTTTGTCATGATGAAGGTGTGACATTGTTTATTATAATATTCAGATGGTATTAAAGTAGAATTATCAATAAAAATTTCCTCTGATTAAAGAGAGAAATGAAAGTATACGTCAGCTATTTTCTAGATTATGATGCCATATTTCTTCGCTCCCTACGTACCAATCTTTGGAGAGCTCGACCCTGAATTCCCAAGCATTGAGGTGCGATTTTGTAATGGGCATTCAATATATGTAGATCTTGTTGGACAAATAGTGAGTGATATTCCCCATCATTCACCGATTTTTGGTATTTTTTTGTGAATGAGGGTGAATGGGTAAACGGGTGAATATCACTATTTGCCCTATTGTTGCTCTAATCAGACGGTGGCTGCTCGAACTTCGCTCTTCTTCTTGAACAACGAACCTCTCATCGACTTCCCTCGGCCGATCACACACAAAATTGTCGATATCGGAGGACTGGGCATGTCCAAGGATCACAAACCTCTCAACAAGGTGGTGCCTCTGTCTGCAAAGAGATAGATAGAGAGAGAGAGAGAGAGAGAGAAAGGGAGGAAGAGAGAGAGAGAGAGAGAGAGAGAAAGGGAGGAAGAGAGAAAGAAAGAGATGGGAGATAATGAAAGAGAGTGAGAAAAAGAGAGAGAGAGAAAGGGAGGAAGAGAGAAAGAAAGAGATGGGAGATAATGAAAGAGAGTGAGAAAAAGAGAGAGAGAGAAAGGGAGAGAGAGAGAGAGAAAGAGAGAGAGAGAGAAAGAGAGAGAAAGAGAGGGAAAGGGATGAAGGGAGAAAGAGATTCCTGGGCTGCAGACCTTCAATGACATCTTCGCTCTTCGTCCGAAGACAGTTCTTCTCTCGTTCGGCTCCGTTGCCTTGAGCCATCTCATGCCGGATCAATACAAACATTCGATTCGTGAGACTTTCCGCAAGTTCCCCGACGTCACCTTCATCTGGAAGTACGAGAAGCCCGAGGACAACATTGGAGAGGGCATCGAGAACATTGTTCCCGTCACGTGGGTGCCCCAGAACGACATGCTCTGTCAGAATTTATCATGTTTAATTATTTTATAATATGTTATAAGTGATACATTAAAACTGTTACAGACTTCTAAAAAATTCCTTAAATTTTGTGTTAATCTCGAATGTTCTCTAATGGTAAACAATATATGCAAATAAACAGGTAAGTAGAATAGTACATAAATCTGAGCTCAACTGTAATCTATTTAAATTTTCCTGACTATTGTATTCGCGTCTCTCAAATTCACATGCTCTCTCGCCCTAATGTCAGGGAAAAGGTCGCCAATTCAAAATTGAGTTTTTGGTCTCCTTTAAGACGATCGCCGCCTGTCGCTGTTCATCACGCACTGCGGCGCGGCGAGTACAATGGAAGCAGTGTTCGCGGGAGTTCAGCTCATCGTCATCCCCGTCATGGGCGACCAGAAGAGGAATGCTCAGATCATCCGGCGAACCGGCTCAGGAGTCGTACTGCAGAAGCACGAACTGGAGACGGAGCAGCCGCTCGAGGAGGCACTCAGGGAGCTCCTCTCCAACAACAAGTTAGCAATGTTGTCAGCGGTTGAAGCGTTGCGTTCGCGATGCGCGGTTGCTTACTCCATTTAACGGCCAATGTAAGACGAGCTACTAGGAAAAACGCTATGAGCAAGACCTCTGCTAAACGATTCATATCTTTTTTTTTCAATTCTAAGTTTCATTTCCTTCACCGATCGAAGGGTCTAACAATAAGTGCTGTTTTTTTTAATAATATATAATTTTTTCAAGCCAAGGAGAACTAAAAGGATGCAAAATTCAGTAGTCGAATATAATGATTTGCCAGGTATGCGGAGGCTGCTCGGCGAACGTCAAAAATGGTAGCGAGCAGACCGTTCTCTTCGCGCGAGACCTTCGTGCGGAACATGGAGTTCATCGCGCGCTTCGGCCCTCTCGACCAACTCGACCACTTTGGCCGCCAGCTCAGCTTCGTCCAGTATTATCTTCTCGATGTCATCGGCGCAGTCCTCGGAGGGCTTCTTCTTCTCCTCGTTGCCATCTTCTTCTCTACTAGATTCATCATTAGACGAACACTCTCGTTCTTCTGCACGGGAACGGACAAGAAGAAAAAGAGTGAATAGATCTCAATCTCGGAAATGCTAAATATATATCATTGTGATGCACTTTCTTGTACGCGGGTCAATTCGTAACGCAGGTCAATTCTGGCAAATTTATGATAAAGTCACGTAATTAAATAATCAAGTGATTTTCATGTGCAAACGGCAGCGAGCAACATGAAGAACTTGGAGTGAAATGCGAGAATTGAAACAGCAACAATGATTAGTTGGAATCTAAGCCCGTGAAATCGTCCAAGTTTAAAAAAAAAAAATAAATTGGCTAAGCAGGTGACTACTGTATGCAGCTCCTTTCAATAAAAAAATTAGGAAAAAAAAGGAATTTGTAGTTCCTCTGCTTGCCTCCTCTCATTTTCTGATGGCATTTCTATGTTTCAAATGTAAAACGTAATTTTAACAACAATTAACAACAAACTTTATCTTCTTAGCAAAAGCACAGATTTCTAGGGAGCGAAAACGCGCGCGGCAATCTCGTGGCAGAAAGCGCGTTTCTCTGCTTCGTCGCTCATTCTCTTCTCCTCCTCAACGGCTGCCATCGCTAAGATGACGTTGCCACTCATGTCGAGGGCCGTCTCGAGACCTTCCCAGAGCTTTCTCTAAACGAGCTTCTTGTTTGAGTAAAATATATATATATATATATATATATATATATATATATATATATATATTTCGAACTTTGGATTGTTTGTATAATCAACATGACATTCAAAAAACAAGCAACAACAACAATAAAAAAACCTGAGTTTCTGGCGGAAGTCTCTCGGTGAACATTTGAATAGCGCGAACGACCTTGTGGAGTGCAGAGGTCGGCCCGTCGATGACCTTGAAGAGAAGATTCGCCAGCTCAGCACGCAGCTCGGCACTCTGGGCGGCCTGTTCAACGTTAGGTTATTATTTGAATTATTACACTACATTTTACAGTTTAAATACAAAATAAATTAGTTAATATGCATGATACTTGACATTTCGCTGACCATCTCGCAAGGCAGCACGTGGAAGATGATGTCCTTGGCCAGGAAGAAGTGGCGATCGGGCGGTGTATTCTTCTTCTCATTCGAACCCTAGAAGAGAAGGCAAAAGTTACGAGGAATCATACATTAATTATGTGTACGCGAATAGAAATTAAAAAAATATGCGAATTTCTAAAGCATAACATGAAAAAAGAATGAAAAATAGATGGGAAAATTAGCAAGGCAAAAAGATTTCAACTCGCCTGTTTAGGCTTTTCAAGAGAGAGGACTTCCTTCGTGTTCTCCTGGGGCTCTCGATCGAAAAGCTGAATTAACAAGCAAGCATGATAATACCTTTATTGTCGTCCTATAAACAAGATCTATTATCACTAATTCGATTCTGAAATCCAAGGGAGCTTCACATGATGAAACTCGCCGAAATATTATTTTCGATAAAATACAGTAAAAAAATGCCAACCTTATTAAAATCACGCAAAATCTCGTCCAATTCTTTCGGCTTGTTATCTCCCCGTTCGTTCGCAGGCTAAAATCAGGAAGCAAAATAAAAAGAAAACTTTTTCCGCCAATAATGTTTGTTGATTGACGGTGCAGTACACAGAATCAGTGTGCACATTCGAAGAACGATCATTCTCTGATTCTCTCCGATGAGAATATCAGATAATGTAATGATCTTTCTTCACTTCTGCACGAATGCAACATTAAGAACTAAGCAACGCTAACGGAATCTCCAAGCATTACCGCCGCTTGGTCATGCAGAGACGCGAATTGATACAATTCCTTGAAGTCGTAACGCACTAAGCCTGTTGCGTAGTTCTTCCAGGCTTCCTGAAAAAGTTAAGTTACTATGTATTCCAGAAAGATATCAGTCTTAATTACAGCCATTGTCAACAAGAATTAGTCTCTGATATGATAGAGCTTTATTCCTGGACCAGATCGTGTACAGAGCAAGCCATACAATCGAAAAGGTAACGAAACTGTACAGCGCGGTCTATTTAAAGGAGTAATTATCCCACGGGCCAAATCACGCCGTACATGGGCCAAATGTTATGACTCATATGTGGGAATTTCGGAGGGCAATATTTCCCACACTTTATGGCTATGATAGAACGGTTTCTTCTAGAAATCTAGAAATCTAGAAATCTAAAAATCCAATTACCCAGCTATCATTTAGCAACTTTTTAAGAAGAACCAACTGAGTAAGTGAGAGACTGAGAAATAGACTTTCGACAAACTTTAAATATTAAATAAAATTAATGTCTGCCAAGCTCCAGTCACCTTGAAGGCAGCTTCTTCTTGGCTCGGCCATTTGGCAAGCCTTGATCGGCGGCATCGATAGCAGACATCAGCTGCTTCAGCTGAATGCGCTGCGCGGCGCCATTATCCCGAACAAATTCCTGTAACATTTATTTCATGATTAGCATAAGATACTTCACTTTAGATGAAACACATAAACGGATCAATTTATGCAAATGTGCTTTCTGGAACAACGAAATTAGCGATTGCATACGAATTAGAGCGATGAAAGAAGCACGAAACATATTCGTCATCTTTTTGGAATTTCCGCATTTTTCTCCCTTAAAAAAAGATCCTCTGACTCGTTTTATTCAGGGAAAGAGCGCGAATTCAAGAGCTAATTTTTGTCGCCTTTATAATTGTCATCAAACTCGTCTACTTGACGAACATTTAGTCCATCAGAGCAATCGATATTTCTTGAATGGAGCAAGGGAAAGAATGACAAGTAAACACGGCCACTCTGACTTTGCCTGCAGACGCTTCGTTTTTGATCAGCTCGAGTTGGCATTCGCGCGGCATCAGATCGCGAAGAGGAATAATGGACTCGCGAAAGCGAGGCTGACAATTATTTTTAAAGAAAACAAATTAAAAATCGCAGCTATACAACATAGAAACACGATCATTTTAACTTCTAAAGCAGCATTAACTGCTGCTTGTCGTCTTTGACATTAGTATATATTTGTTAATCTATTTTATTTATTATTCATATATTTTATAATTATTTTATTCCATTATACATTTATAAATCTAAATTAGTTAACAAGCTCCCTGATAGGCAGCTGGCCGCTGATGGCGTACTCCCAGAAGAGAAGTCTTGCATGATCATCCCGCTCTCCAAGCAGTTTGGCCAGCTTCTCCGAGCACTCCTGAATTTTGTGGGGAAAAAGAAGGGAGTCACTTCTATTAGCCATATTTTTACCTAAGGCATTTTGCCGAATAATCAACGAAAGAATCACAAAAAAAGATGATGTTCATCCTTTTTGTTTGATACAACAAATTACTAAGGTATCTATTTATCTTTTTTTATTATTATTGATGTTTTACGAAACATTGAAAAGGTTGAAACAAGATCTGCAAAAACAATGTTGAGAGAACCTTGCCAGGCGCCAACATGCGCTTGACGCTTCCCTTTAGTCGCTGCTTGAGGATGGCTTCGAGGGCCCCATCGAATTCTGTGAGAAGCACCCGCATGTGCTTGTTGCAATTGTGCACCGCCATCTGAGGAAATCAATTTAAAAAAAAGAAAGATAAAATCAATTTATTCGGTCCTTTTTATTAAGAAAATTTATTATTATTATTATTAGTAATATTAATATATATAAAGTATAGACAAATCTGACAAGTTCTTTGCAGGCATCACTATAAATCTTCTTTAGATCCTCAGTCATCCTTCGTAGAGGGAGATTGGAGGAACACTGAGGAAAAGAAAGACGAGGAGGAGAGCGGCGGTGAAGGCCACCTACCGCCGTGACGGCGAAAGACGAAAATGACAATGTATCATCATTCTTTCTTATTTTCAATCATGTCAAAACATATATTTGCATTTCTTGCACGATTATCAAGTACTTTCAGGAATTTGTCTAGGTTAGCAATTACTTTGCATATTACCATTGTAAGAAGATGGATAATTTCAACTATTAATTTGAAGCTCGAGTCACATTGTTTTTGTTAGCCTTTTCAATGCCAAAGAGAGTCATTGCTAAATTACCACTGTGTATTTATTCTTATCGCTCTCCTTGTCAACTAGGAGCAAAAACGTTTATCGAGAGCGATCATTATCAAAAGTTTTCGAGAAAAAAACATGATAGCCGAAATAGTGATAAGGAGATAGGAAAGGAAGGTCAGCATTGGACCTTTGGTGGGACGGTGAATGGCTTGTAGGAGTTTGAGAAAAGAGTTGTAGTCGTCGAGGACATACATCCCAACATCATTGCACCACAGCAGTCTTCCCTCGCACTGCTCACCCACGCCGATGTCGTTGACCAGAGTGAACGTATTCGCAGGATACTGAGCCTGCAACCTTTCTCTCTCTTTCTCTCTTCTTAAAACACTAGTTAGGGTTGACTATATTTCCTCTCTTTCTCTGTCTCTCTCTCTCTCTCTTTCCGTCTCTCCCGTTTCTCTCTCCCTCTCTCTTGTCGTCTTTCTCTCTCTCTTTGTCTCTCTTTCCGTCTCTCTTTCTCTCTCTCTCTTTCCGTCTCTCTTTCTCTCTCTTTCCGTGTCTCTTTCTTTCTCTCTCTTTCCGTCTCTATCTCTCTCTCTCTCTCTCTCTCTCTCTCTCTTTCCGTCTCTCTCTCTCTCTCTTTCCGTCTCTCTCTCTTTCTCTTACCTGTTGGTTACCGTGGCGGAAACTGTTGGCATGCTTACAATGCTTTCCAAGTCCTCGCCACTCGCATCGCAGGTGTACACATAAGGAAGAATCCACGAGTACCACAAAGTAGGCGGCGGGAGAAGAAACAGTTGCAGAAGAAGAAATAGATGCAGTAAGAACCAGGAATAGCGCTAGACGTCCCATCGCCATCCACTGATCCCATGGAATGACAATTTATGCGGGGCACATTACTGTCCCTTTCACCGATTGACCTTTCTCTCTCGATCCACAATCTCTCTTACGAGCTGAATTAAGGTGGATGAAGGGGGATGATGGTTTGCCAATGATAAGAAAAGACGGAGCGAGAATATTCCTGGTGAGGGGAAGAGGCGCCGGTGAGAGAGTCAGATTGAACGCTTGATAAGAGATGAGAAAGTATTCCTTGGAGCAGACTGCTGCAGTAATACAAGCTAACAAGTAGAATTCCTTTAATAGTGAAGAGAAAATTGCCTCAATTCCGACGATAAAGACTCAAAACTGACTGACAAATCTTTGGCATATCCGTAGATTCAACACATGGCAGATGTATGCTGCCACTAATAGTAAAATCTGTAGAATCGCTGTATACAAGCGAAGAGTTGGCGAAGAGCTACGGCGTCATGACGAATTGAGCAGGAGGCATCAATGGGAAGACGGGAAAAGGAGGCGCCCACTCATTCCTCTCGTAGTCTTGCTGTCTCTTCTAGCCTCGTACTATTTCTCCAATTCTCTCACACCGTACATGTTCTCTCGCTATCTTTCGCTCTCTCTCGCTCTCCCGCTCTCTCTTTCTCTCTCTCTCTTTCTCGCTTTTTCTCTCTATCTATCTTCTTCCTGACTCTTCTAGTCATATACTATTTCTCTTCCCATTTCAATTGTCTCCATATGAATTTGCATTTTACTATAATATTCCAATAAAAGCACGGAGATGTCTAAATGCATACGGATAAGATGTAGGTAATTAAAGCATTTCCTTACCGTCCCATTTATTACTGTCGTTTTTACTTCAAGACAATAGATATCAAAAACACACTTTCCTAGGTTTCCTTGTATCTACTCGCTATTATACACACACACACAAGAAAAATATCGGAGCGCCGGAAGGTTTTTTTTTATTGTACGCGCGCAGCTCCTGACGTGCTGCATGCGACATGAGCCAGGCCATGTTTGCAGTGTGAAGAATGGAGAAGAGAAGGAAGCAGACGGAGCGAGAAGTGAGCCAGTGAGCAAGCGAGATTGAATCACTTGGCGACTAGGTCACTGCAGTTACCGGGATTGTCTAGTTGCCAGCCATTGTTGAGCGTTTCTTCTTGGATTGATGAGTGCAGCTTCCCTGAACGCGGCTAGCAGGATTCGTTCGTTAGTATTCAGCATCTCCATTGCATCCAAAGTCTTTGAGAATCAAATGACTAATCGACAAGTCGGCTGACTTCTTCCGCTTCGCTTGAAATCGAGCACTCGCCCTCAGAGGTGACATGCACCGAGGAGAGCAGCTCGTTCAGCTCTGTAAGCGAAACCATTAGAAATGACAAAAAAAAATTCTGAACTTTCATGCGCTCGAACTTCCCCATTTAGATGAGCGTTTATATTTTGTATTGTACGTAAGGGAATACGCCATTGTAGTTGTAGCTCTCTTTATATAAATAATATATAAAAAATTAAATAAGAATGAATAAATAAGTAATTAAATTAATAAGTAATTAAATAAAGATTTAAAAAATGTTAAATATAATGTATAGAAAGGTATGCTTATATATTATTGAACAGATCACTAAAACACACCGCTTCTTGATTCACGGCCAGCCAGAAGTTGACAGCGAGGGACGAGAGAATCAGAAACCCGAGACGGCGATGAGCTGAAGAAGTCGTTAATTAATTAATTTATTTATTTATTATAAGAAATACGCAATAAGCCAGCCGACCGGAGGAAAGGCGCATCGCACCGTGGGATGCTCCTGTAGGAAGAAGCAACACTAAACTTGTCAGTTTGTCAACCGGCTGCTTTTTTTCTTTTCGTTTTTTTCAGCCGAGGAAATTGGTGGACATTTTTGAGTTCTCTTGAAAGTTAACATCTCGGATGGGGTATTTCACTCCTCGCCTTCGTTACGAAGGTATAGGCTGCTTAAAGAAAATATGGGATTTTAATGCTATAAAAACTGTTAATGTAATTGAACAGTTATTGATTGGCTTCTTACAGGCAAGCAGCTGGAGGAAGGCCGCACTCTGGCGGACTACAACATCCGGAAGGAATCGACCCTCCACCTGGTTCTCCGTCTTCGCGGTGGGATGCAGATCTTCGTGAAGACGCTCTCCGGCAAGACCAGCTGCGACCTCCCCACTCCTTCCCCGCCGCCACCTTCCCTCTCTCTCTCTCTCTCTCTCTCTCTCTCTCTCTCTCCGTCCTTCTCTCGCTCCCTCGCGTCTCATAATGTAGTGGCCCTGTCTAGATTGTTATATGCCCGTGTATATTACTGTAGATTTATTTAATGTAATAAATTTGCTATAAGTAAGTTGGATGTGCTTATAATGCATTTTATCGGCTTCTGAATGAAAGGAAAATAAGATGAAGTGGCAGAAAGGGTGGGTGAAAGAAAAACAGCATGGAATAGCTGGAGGGTAACAGAGAAGCAAGGGGGGGGGGTGGGTAGCGACCCCGCCGCCAGGCCGGGTCGGCCGGCAAAGTTCGCTTTCGCGATACTCGCTCGCCGCACTTATCAGTGCATGCAAAAAGAACTCAGCTTAGTAATAGGAAAACGAACATTGTAGTGCGGGAGGAAATTGGTCACTTCAAAGTGCGTTTTCCTAGTGCGGGCAAACCGAACTTCCTGCGCTGTGTGTAATTCAAATATGTAGGGACAGCAGAATAGACGTTTAAGGACCCTTAAATAGGGTTAAATCTAAACATTTTGGAATAAAATTGAAAATGTATAATATTACTATCGAGTAGAATCTACATTCCAAAAATCAAACAAAAAGGACAAATATGAAGAGAGATATAAGCATGTAAAGGAAAAAAAGTGTGAAACATTTGTCACGGCTGTAATTTTGTCGCGAGCGGGATGCACAAAAAGCGTGATAGGAAGATATCATACAGCAAAACAGAGGTATTTGTGAATTTATAGTCATTTTTTTTATGAAATAATATGCCTATTTCTGAATGTATAGAGGAAGTAACGTTGCTATTTCATTGTCTGATGGCATCTCCAACTTTTTTCAACATGTTAACAATGAACTTTATCTCATCAAATAGTCGTATTTCTATGGAGCAAAAACGCGCGTGGCCATCTTGTGGCAAAAGGCGCGCTTCTCTGCTTTGTTGCTCATTTTCTTCTCCTCCTCGACGGCTCCAGCAGCTGAGATGACGTTGTCCTTCATGTCGATTACCTTCTTGAGACCGTAGGCGAGCTTTCTCTAAACGATCTTCATGTTTCAGTAAAATATGTGGAACTTTAATCGGTTGTTTAATCAAAGTACCTTAAATGACCCTTCATAAAACACGCATCATCAACAACAAAAATAACCTGAGTTTCTGGCGGAAGTCGCTCGCAGAACTTTTGAACAGCGAGAATGACCTCGTTGTGTGCAGAGATCGGCCCGTCGATGACCTTGAAGAGAAGATTCGCCAGCTCAGCACGCAGCTCGGCAGCTCAGGGCCACCTGTTTTAGAGGAAACTTTCGTTATTACGAAAATACCGCAGGCTAGCGAAAAGATACATAGAACGTTGTAATTTTTATGCTCAATTAATAATTATTAATCCTCAAACAATAAATTCGCTGACCACTTCGCAGGGAAGAAGCTGGAGAACGATATCGTCCGTAGGAATGAAGTGGCGACGCGGAGGAGCCAAACGCTTCTTTTCAATCTCGTCCTGAAAGAAAAGAAAACCAGTAAAAAAAGATTGTTTGCAAATATGTATCAAAATTAAGAACCAGGAAATAAATAAAAAATGTCTTAAAAAATAAAATTGAATATAGGCAACTAATAGATTCTACGCTTCTTTTAGACGCTTATTAGTAGGGAGGAGTTTCCCATATCTGAATGTACATCCCTGGTCAACGGGCCTGCGTGTGCTTTGCGTTGAAGATTTCAATCGCCAGCTTCAGGTCCTGTTCGTTGGCAAGCTGAAATAGCATGCAAAATGATCACTTTTTTTTAAAGTTTAATATTTTTAACGAGAAAAAAAACAACCTTCGTAAAATCCATGAAAATCTCCTGCAACTTGTTGTCGTCGTCTGGCTGAAAAAAGCTGGACATATTCTTATGCTCCCAACCATCAAAAGAGCTCTGCCTCTGCGCAAATAAAAATTCGGTCTATTGATCCCCGAAAAACTGGCGAAAACAAGGGTTTCTCTACTTTGATTTCAAGAGCCCAAAAATAGAAAGTAGGTTGTTTGCTGCACTTACATTGACATCAATTGATATGTAAATGTTCACTTTTGTTACATGGCAAAGAACCAAGTAATTAAAAAGTACATTTGTTTATCAATGGCTTTTATTAGCTATTGATTATTATTATTTTAATTAAAAAACAAGTCGCTCACTACGAGTCCAAGAATCGACTTCGCTCGATTATACAAGGACATGAAATTTTCGAACCGCCAAATGTCATATCTCACGAGGACGCGAACGAAGCATCCAAAGACTTCCTGGAAAGAGATGAAATTATAGCTTAATCCGGATTGAACATGTGCACCAGTAAACTATATTGATAAGAAAGAAGCTCCCGTTTCTTCCCCACTGAACATACTATGTTGAGGTTGATAAAGAATATACGGCGACTCAAAGTTGATCGATTATAGGGAAAATGCAGTAAGCCTTGGAAAACTACAGTAACCCTCGGGAAAACTACAGTAACCTTGACATCCGGCAGCTTCTTCTTGGCGCGACCTTTTGGCAGGGCTTTGTCGGCTGTTTTGACGGCAGCCATGATTTCTTTCAGGAGAATATGCTGCTCGATGCCATTTTCGTAAACGTATTTCTGAATATTTATTTCATTCTTATTCTGAGGTATACGTTGTTTTTCCGTGATAATTCGATATTAAATTGATCAATTCAACAGTTTGCCGATTAAGCGAACCACTCGTCCATGACGCAATTTTTCCTTCTATTAGCATTAGCGAGAGAGCGAGAGAGAAAGAAACAGAAACGCAGAGAAAGAGAAAGAAAAAGAGGGTCATAAGAAAGAAGAGACGCAGACTTTGCCTTCCGCCGCATCCTTTCCGATCTTCTCGACTTGGCTTGCCCACGCTTCCACTTCCCGGAGAGGAATGGAATCGCGGGATGGAGGCGGCTGAAACTTACTCTATTTTACATGTTATTTAAATATATAAATTTATTATCTCATTGTAAGATTATTGTTAGAATACTACCTTGTTGACCAAGTCAAAGTAGGAAGGTCATTGAAATCAATAAATTAGACTATGAATGCACTCTTCTCCTCCCTACTTCGCAGGTCGCGACAACCGCTGCGCGAAAATAAAACACTCGCGAATAAGATTGCGAAATGCGCGGAAATTTGAAATCTCACGTAATTTTTCGCTGATCGATCTCATTTAAAACGGCCAGCCATTAACAGTATTAGTTTTATTTATAACATATGAATTTTTTTTAAATAATTTTCCTAAAAAGGCTTCTAACATAAGCTCTCAGTTCAACGCGTTAAATTTTAGCATTTTAAACTTTTAAAGTATTATTTAAATTTTCAAACAAGTTGGCTGAAGAGAATCTCTGCTCGCTTTTCGGTGGCCGCGATGAGGCGATTTCCTTTGCCATCGCGTACCCAGAACAGTTTCGCCAGCTTTTCCGAGCACTCCTAAAGTTGAAGATGAATTTTCTTCCAACTATTTATAAATCGCCACAATCATTGCTGATTCCCACTGTCACATCCAACCAATGATGATATTCATAAAACTAAAACGTCTAGCCCAAAACTATGCAATGTCTGGATCAGCTTTTACATAACTATTTTAGATGTACTGGCAATAAGCATTTAAGAAGCTCTTGAAATATAGTAATAAAATAGCTGAGGAGCCTTGGCAGTCGTCAACTTCTCCAAGGCGACTCTCTTTGGCCGCTGATTGAGAACAACTTCGAAGGCCTTCTGGATGTCGGTCAGATTCGCTTCTTGTTTCTCTCGTAAGTCGCGCGCCACCGCCTGAGGAAATAGGCTAAATATTAGTTAATATTCAGGAAATGTAAGTAACTGTCTCAATGGGAGTTTTTCTTGTTATTGGCAAATATTAAATATTAACTTGTATCTGAAAGAAATGCAAGTCAATACTAACGAGTGCTTTTGAAGCACTCTTGATAATCTCCTGAAGAACGTCGTAATCTTCAACCATCCTTCAAAGGAGGAGATTGTTGGGAGACGGCGGAAGAGACTGGAGAGGATGAGAGCTGCGCAAAAGACAATCGACTGTGGCGCGGGGGCTAAGCGAAAGTGATGAGGCACCGTTCTTTCTTAGCTGACAACGTGTGAAAACATTTCGAACAAGAGTTCCAGAATTTTCCAGAGTACGCTTCTAAACATTTGAATACTGCATTTAATTATTTTGCAAATTGGAGAACTTGTTTGTTACTTGGATAAGAGGTAAGCAAAGTCAGGAAAGCCTCTCATTGCGTTATTGATAAGTTAGGAAAGAACATTGTCGAAAACCAAAACTCTTTGCCAAAAAGATAATATGCAGATGATGCATAAAGCGCATGAAAAAGGCCAGTCCTCAAATTTTACTGCGATTTCTTTGTATTATGTCCACCTGTGACATGGTATTTAAAACTATACTAAAAGCAACACTGGAACACACTTTTTTCATCTTACAATTAGTGGCAAATTGTCGAGGATCACAGAGGAATAATATGGAAGTAAATATCTATAATTCACTTCTAGCTAATTGTAACTTGCAGAAATGACAGGAGTGATCCCTGCGAATTGTAAGAATCTACGAGGTTTTCTTATAAAATCATAGAGAACTCGTCGACAAGCTTTCGTCTTGAGAAGGAAGAAGAGAGGATAGAAACCGGCGAAGAAGGTCAAGAAGAGGAGGAAGTTGACTTTGCTCCCGCTGAGATAAGGCAACGGGGCGAAGAGTGACAGGCAGAGCTTTCACGTCGTAGTCATTGGCGGCGGCTCTGAGACCACCGCACAGAAATTCATCTGAACAGAAAGTTCGTTTTGCCGAATTCAACAAAGTTCGTTTCCGCGAGTAGCGTTTCAATAAGAAATATTTTACTTTCGCAGGATGAAAAAAAACAGTCATATCTTCTAAATTTCTTCACTGTACGACATTGGAAAAAGAGATAATTATGCATTCAATATTCAACGGAGTCGGGGAAAAGGTATAAAGAATTGTGTATAAAAAGCACGCATATGTATGTATGTACGTATGTCGTAGCACCCTTCCAAGCCTTCTGAGGATTATCAATTACTCTTCACTAATCTCTAATATCTGTTCCAAAAGGTGTGCTTATTCACAAGATTTATGATCCGAGTGAACACTAAATGTGACAAGTGTGGAAAAGTTCATCTTTATGAGACAGGTGAATATACTCGTAGCAAACAACGATGACACATTTTAGAACAGATTTTGCTGCCCTTTCCGCTTTCGTTAATTTTAATCTCAAGTCCAAGGAAAAACAGATGTGACAGGTGAGAGTGATATCGACACAGGTTCAAGGAAGAGAGTGAGCAGTTAGATTGCAACCTACATACATATCGATTACCACTGCCTTTGTCGACTACCAAAAAAATAATTAATAAAAGTTTGGACTGCCGACTATACCCTCGGAGTAGGCAGTTTTAAAACCTCTCATTCTTGCGTGTTTCTTTACCAACTCGCTGCATGGAAATTGCGCGAGCATCTGATAATTCGAAGGACCCTTGCAGTTTGAAATCACGCATATTACTTCGGTGAACATCGTCTCTTGGCTTAGATGATTGACTTCTGCGAGGTGGCCGCTGGGACTATTTCACCGGACGGGCAACATTTTAATTCCGGTGGCTTAGTGTCGGTCCAGACAATAATGGCACCCGATGGCTTCCTCGCGATCCTTCACATCCTCGCCGTCCTCTTTTCCTTCTCTTGCAATGTCGCCTTCTTCGTCGCCTTCCATCTGGCTCGCCTATATGTTGTTAGTAATTTAATATTTTTTAGAATTAAAAACCTCATCGACACACAGAAATAACATAAAATACGTGCTTTACTTTATTCCAGCATCCATTCTTCCTGATCGTACTTCAACTCTGCGTCGCGTCTTCCTTGCTTGTTTTGGTCGAAGCTGTTGACGCTCTGAGTTCATATCGAGCAGGAGTAGGCGATATTGAATATTCCACATAGCGACGTACATTAGTTACATTTTGTGAAGTTGAGCATAATATTGAAGTTATTTGTATTCGAAGCTTTGCAGTTTTACACTTTGCAAAAAGTGGATTCATGCTGCAGATGGCCATGTATTCCACGTTCTGGGGCAGCGTCTTCCAGTGCTTCACTCTCATTCCAAATTGCGGCACCATGTTCTTCTCGCTTCTCATGGCCATTAATCGGATGTGTATCTTTTATCCACTCCCTGCGGGCATCTTCACCAGGTAGCGAATTTATGCATTTTATATGACGCGATTTTCGGGAGAATCGAAAAGAATCCATTCGGCCTCGGCCAAAATCGACCAGCTCGCACAAGCGTGCTGCGTAAAAATAGCATTGCGGCGGCAATTTGAAATCTCGCATAATTTTTCGGTAATTTCCCTCCACTATAGAATGATATCAGGCGAGCGACGCTCTCGTGGCTCCTCGCCGCTCTCTGGAGCTTCTCCATCAGCTTACCTGCAATTGTCTCTTACGCCGGATGCTATCGTGAATATAACGAAAAAGAAATGGGTTACAGAGACATCTGCTCTCGCATTTCTAGCAGTGAAGCTGCCGCTACAATAGCCATAAATGTCAGTTGTATCAGAAAGAAAAAAAAACTTACAGATAAGAGTACTTTGATTCTTGTACTCACTGATTTTCCGGGAGCCAGGCCCTTCCGAGATATTGAAATTGCAGTTTTTACTTTCCCCATTTTCCTTTCGGATCCTAAGCGCCCAATCTCATCCGTCTTTTCCATGCTGCCGACCCTTGCAGTTATTCCATGTACATAAATGTTGTAAATTTTTATACTTTGTGTGAACATGGAAGCAAAATGTGGCAACCTTTTCATTTTATCCTTCCTTCAGCTCTTGCAAGCCCTCGCGTACGCGTGCTGCCTCGCGATGCTCTTCATCTACATTGTGGTCTTCTTTCGCATCCGACACTCGCGGAGGCAGGCGGTGAGTGGCGTAAAGGAAAACGACGTCTCCTCGACTTCTCCCGAATCTCGCCTCCTCTTCCAGAGCGTTGCGATCTTTGCTCTCCACACGGTGCTCTCATTGGAGAATGCATTTCTAATTTAGCAAAAATATATGAAGCATGGACAAAGAATTTCATGGAAGTTTTAACTATTTCTAAAAGATCGCGACAAAGAATGAAGTAACGTAAATGCACGGTTATATGTATGTACGTGAACTAGCTTTTGGACGAATTATTATTGGAAGAATTCTCATTCCAAAATTGGACGAATTATCCTGGAACCATGTAAGCCTACCTTCAGGTGGCACAGATTCTATTCGCCCTGCTGCCATTCCTCAAGGTGTCCAAGATCTTGCTCTTCTACTTGACCTTCTCCTCCAATCTTCTCGGCATCCTCCTCGCCGGTCTCAATCCTCTCATCTTCGTTCTCATGACAAAAACTTGCCGCCGAGTTCTCTATGACTTTATTACGAAACTGCTATGTTCACAGTCTCGTAGGTTCTTGCATTTTGCACGTGTTACTCCCATTACTTCTTCAACGAACAATTAGCTAGAAGTGAATAGAAATACTTATGTACATAATATTGAATGAAAGGGATATCCAATGATCGATGCGGTAACACCTTGTATAATTACTGTGAAGAGTAGCCAGGAAGGTAAACGGGAGAGTGAGTGAAAGAGACTGTGGAACAGGAAGAGAAAGAAAGGAAGAGAGAGAGAGAGAGAGAGAGAAAGAGAGAGAGAGACAGCCGTGGCGCATTTGTGATGCGTTTTTAAGGCTTTATCCGGTTATTCAGGACAAGAATCCACGATTCGAGGGATTTCGAAGATTCATCGCATGCTGATTTGCCCCATGCAAGTGTTGCAATACTTTCATAGTCAGATTCACAGATGCCCAAATCCTCATTTTAAATATAGATGATCATGTAAATTAATTATTTATAAGTAAATTGTTTCCTGAATGATGTGTCATAGCAAAACAACACAGACACATTCACATAGAGAAGATAGTTTATCTTTAGCCATAAAAAGGGAGAAGATATTTTTATCTTTCATTTTCCGATCGGGAGCATCGTTGAGGGCGGGGGCGGAGTGGTGCTTCGGCGGCATCCCGGATGCGGGCCGTGCTCATTTGGTCCAGGAGCCGGTCCGAAAGGGCTAGGACCGCCTGGGCCAGGTCCCATGCTTCCTCCGCTCGGGAAGAACAGACCACTTAGGGAAATGCTGACGACGATTCCGGCCTGACCTCCTTTCATGCCTCCAAGGCGTGGGCCGACTCCAAATTGTCCAAGATATCCCTGGTTAGCTCTGATGGCACCCGGAATTGCTGGACCGCCAAATCCTCCGGGACCTCCTACGAATCCTCCGGGACCTCCTACAAATCCTCCGGGTCCGCCTACAAATACTCCGGGACCGCCATTAAATCCTCCTGGACCTCCTTCAAATCCTCCCGGACCGCCTTCAAACCCGGATGGTCCCCTTGTGAATCCGAATCCTCCTGGGCCTCCTGGACGGCCGCTTGATCCGCGTGGACCACGTGGACCGCCTTCAAATCCTCCCGGCCCTCCTGTACGGCCGAATCCTATGCTAGGATAGGCAGAGGCAACGCAAAGAGCGATTAGCCCGACGCAGAGAGAGCGCATCTCTGAAGCAAGAAGAAGCTTATAACGTTAATCAGACATTAATAACAAGAAGCCCATCAAAAACTTTGTGGTAACGCATTTATTAAAAGAAAAGAAATTCCGTAAAATATGGAAATATGATTTATCTCAATTTACCGAATGAAGATAACATCCGGTTCCAAATGAAATATAAATCCAAATGAAGGCTGTTCTTGATTTTCATGTGGCTCTGGACGGCAACTTTTATACGGCGAAAAGGCGTTCTGTCAGGTCTAAACGTGGCGCTTCATTGTTATTGCCAAACGGAAAGGGGTTTGGCAGATACTCTCTCTCTCTCTCTTTCTCTCTCTCTCTCTCTCTCTCTCTGTCTCTCGCTTACTCTTTATATCTCTTACTCTCTCTCTCTCTCTCTGTCCCTCTCTCTTACTCCTTCTCTCTCTAACTCTCTCTCTCTCTCTCTCACGCTCTTACTATCTTCACTGTGAATATCTAGAACTCTCTTCGCACTTTTTCATCGTCTAGTTATACTTCCCTTTTCTTCCGGTCCCTCTCGCATCGAATGATCTGACTTGTGTGCTCAGTTAGCGCAGACCCACGTGGAGCCATGCCATGATTCATGGATGGGTTCGGGATTGCATGGCGAAAATGGATTGGAAGAAATGAAGGCCTATTCTGGGTTTTTTCTGGGTGACAAATTATGACAATTTACGAAATTGGCGTATAGTTTGCACCGGAAAAATGTACTATAATATATGTTTTTAAAAATATTCTGAAAAATCAAAAAAAATTTAAATGCTAATTGAGCAAAAAAGAACAAAGAAGAAGCCATAACGTGGAAAAGAAAGTTCCTAGTGTCCAAGTTATTTGTTAAGTTATTATGGTTAGCAAGATGAACGGTGATTTAAGCCAATATTCCAATCGTTTTTTTCCTAATCTTAACTAAGCCATTCCTGGTTCGAAACTACATTGGAAATAAGAAAGGATCACTCTGAGTAAAACACCCTTACAGCATATCACTTTGATTATTTAGGTAGACTCCTCGATGTTTCCAACGGGCCATTTCTTCTTGCTTTTCAGACGCCTATTGCTTTCTGTTCAACCGCCTGCTGACCCTGATGAAAGTGCAATTTTCTTGATCCGTGTTGCTCATCTGGCCTTCGAAATGTGATTGCGTAAACTATGGTCCATGCATATTCTTCATGCAGCTCAGCCGTTAGGATAAAGACTTTAAAAAATACATTGAACAAAAAAAGCATTTGGTTAAAGCACCTGTGGCATTACGAAGCCAAAGTGTTCATATCGCAATAAGTACAGCGCCTGCAAATTTGCAATTCTCTGTCCATCTCATTTTGAATTGAAAATTGGAAAGCTGACAATGAGTTTTGAATTGAAAATTGCAAGGCAGAGTAGGAAATCTGCTTCTCGAATTTGGCCATAAATAAGTGAACCCCCAAACAACGGTTTTAAATCTAGAATGTGTCCTATAAGTTAGACGAGTAGGTTATACAATTAAATCGACTATGTAAATCTTTATTAACTTTCTATGCTCTTTTCTCGTATAAATGTCTCGCATGCACGTAGTAAGTACCTAAAATCCATCATTCATAACTCTCATTAGCTGGCTTGGAAACATAATGCTTTCTCTGCTCGTTCTCATCGCCTTCGATCGAGGAATCCGCGGTGACGTCATCTGCAGAGACACCGTCTTTGGAAAAGAGTACGTTTGAATTGGCTTGAGGAAATAAAGGAGGAAACGAAACTCAACGCAGTCGATTTGCATTTTATTGACTACTGTAGTTAAGTCTCCCTAAAACAACTTTTTTGCGCTTTTTGTATCAGGTAAAAAGTGGAAATTTTGAATTGAATTTTGGCTCTTTTAATTCGCAACGGTAAGTGGAAGGGAAAAAGGCGAAAAGAACAAGGTAGAATACCTACATTTCCATCTATTATTTAGCTTCTACAAATTCAATCTACCGTGACCAAACGTACAAAAACTGACTTTCTTTTCTTTGTAGTCCCTCCTCGACTTGTTGCGGTGGCGCGTGCTATGTCAAGTTCAACGGTGTTACAGCGAGAGAAGCGGTAGGAAACAAATCCCAAAGTACTCCCAGAGAACGCTCACTTAAACACTCATCAAAATTAATTAATTTTGCAAGGTGTTTATTAATTTTGATATATTTCAATTAAGACAATTTATTTCACATAAGTCACAAGTATTCTACATGTACCATGGACTAAATAAATATCTATGGACATAGTGATATGATAATAAGATCACAATCTTCTCTTTTAAAGTCATGCATCGTCGGGGCAGCCGTGAACGCCTTTGAGGACGGCTGCTACACGAACTTTCAAGGATATCACACTTGCGTTTGCAGGTACCGTATACTAGTAATAAATACTATTATTTCATTCATGCCTTAATTACATTTTTATTCCACTGTAAGGTCCAGCACAAAATGTTCGCATCTACTAAAGAAAAAAGAACTTATAGTTCACTTCCTGCTTATTTATGTATATTTATATACATATAAGTTTTCTCGATAACTCTTTAAAATTCCCGAGGAGTTGAATGAATATCAATCAATCTCTCAAGAACACCGCTCTGCAACGTCGACGACATCGAGCAGTTCACGATAACGGAAACGACCAATCTCTCGTGCACTTCCGATCTCGGCGATGTTAAAAGAATGGCAAGGAAACTATAGCTTTTTTTTGCATAAATGGTTGGCTTTGTTTGTTTTTCGCAAGCTTTTCCCTTCAATTTTCTACCTCATTATTAGATCTTTTCGTTCAATATTATACATCGAAGGAAAAAGCGCAAATAGTCACTTTTCATCATTCTAGTTGTTGATTTGCGACAATTCACTCAAATGTCCACGCTTTTTCAGAGCAACGGCTGTCGTTTTTGTATCGGAGAGATATGGAAGGACGGCGGCTTTAGAGGGAAGTGCGCTGACGAGCCGGAAATTCGCTATTTCACAGGGTCGTTAAATTTTGACATTTATTTATATTTTTAAATCATTTTGTTCATCAATTTTTCTAACATTTTTTCAAAATATGTGCGCACATAAATCTAATTCGGCATAAATAAATCGATGTCAATCTGCATTAGAGATTGAAATGAAGAAAGCAAAAAAATAGGTGAAATTTAAAAAAAGAAGTACTCAGTATTCACTTCTCTAGTTTGACTGGCGCCAGCTGGAAGGGAAACGGCAAAAGTGCAAAAATGTTTACTGTTTTATAGTTTCTTCCGTAACACCTGCTTCACTTCAACCGCACTTTATGACGACTACGCGACTCCCACGTGCATTTGTGATAATGTCAGCGAACTCTCGTTCTAATCTGACGATCATGGATAGAGAAGAATAGAAAGAGAGCAATTATAGAGGGAGAGAGAGAGAGAGGAAGAAAGAAAAAGAGAAGAAGTCTTGAGAGACGGAGAGAATCAGAGAAAAGATCGTCCAGGCCACTTCGTGCAACGAAGCAGTCCTCGATCCGGCAAATCAATTCTTTACCGGCAATCTCGAATGCCATGTCGGATCCGGCAATGAAACATGCAATGCAAGTTTTTTTTTAAATATATTACTTCCTGAACTTTCCGAACGGAAAACTCCTGGCACGATTCGCCTGACCGCAGAGTACGGTAGATTTGAGTAGCGCATTGATTTGGGCACGCGCAATTCATGTTCAGTAAAAAAAACGCTTTTCCATTTTTGCTAATTGTGAGAGAGAAATCAAAAAGACATTGAATATTTGTCCGTTTAAGGGAAACGTCTGCTACATGCGCTCGTCTAATTGCTATGAATCGCGTGGTTGCCTCTCGTTCCCGGACAACCCCACGGGCATCGAGGTTGGCGACAGTTGTGTTGTTGTTGTTTTGCTAAGGTAATGCTGGAATGCAGGAACGAAAGTGGAGACTCGTGAAGAGTATGTTCATCAAGCGATCTGAGTCGCCTTTTTTGTAGTGAGAGATGGTGCACTTTCACTAGGGCAAAGGGAATTGTGCAGGAATGGCCGATAGGATAATCTTCTTACTTGATATATCTCCATCTACATGACAGAGACATTCGATAGTATGCAAAAGATTTCCTGCGAAAGTTGGCTGGTCGCCAAAAAAAATCGAATTAAATTGTTCCAGCTCGGCTTCTACGGCATGCCGAATGAGGTAGGTATCTTGTGCGGGACGCCGCTCTGCAACCGCAACGTGTCGTCGGCACGCGCTGCGGTCGGCGATGCGGCTCACTCGCGACATGTTTGCAACGGCACACAGGGCGCCACTCGCGCAAAGCGAGAGATCACTGATCTGGTTCGTCCAGTGTTTTCAGAGAAAACCCCATCGCTTCACTAACAACGACTATAAAAGGCTCATTCCAAGAGTGGAAAACACTAGCCTTGCGTCCTTGAAATGTATGTAAATAAATTTAGAGGTATTACAAAACTTTTTAGGGCGATCTTTCAATGCGGCCAACAACTGCGTCCGCATTTCTCGTCGTCTTTCTGGCGTGGATCGAAGCGAATGTGGCATGACCAAGATGCACAATAAAATCTTATCTCGCCTTGGAAAAAAGTTAATGTCATATAAATTGGTCATGATTGTTAACCAAATACATGCTCATATTATCTCAAAAATAACATTGATTTATGGATACACAACGTGGATATGTGATGTTTGATGTTTGATGGAAGCATAGTTTTACTTTACTATTTTGCTAAACCTATTTTGGAATGGACAGCAAAAGACTCACTGCTTCTTTCGATGAATTAAGCAGCTGAAAGTTATTCCTGTAGGGGGCAAAAAATATGCATTTGCCTTCCTTTGTATGTTGTCTCCTTCTTTTCAGATGCCCTTATATTATTATTAAGAAATAGCAGTTCAAGGCCATTTTGTCCATCGCATGGACAGTGCTATATGCCATTCGAACATTTCGACATTCTTATTCTCCTTTTAATCTATCTTCTTAGTAATCCATTTTCTTTGCCAATTTGTTGTTATAAAGAGGCTTTTTGTGTTCATGCACAAATAAAACTGCAGACTCGAGTAAATGCTCATCCTCATCCGTCTTTGCCTTCTCCTCTTCGTCTTCTCTACGATGACGTCATCGGGCGCCGTGGTTTGCCGAGAAAC
The DNA here is from genome assembly GCA_945643635.1 of Allodiplogaster sudhausi. Classification (NCBI taxonomy): domain Eukaryota; kingdom Metazoa; phylum Nematoda; class Chromadorea; order Rhabditida; family Diplogasteridae; genus Allodiplogaster; species Allodiplogaster sudhausi. Next base: position 609,408 of record CALZFC010000132.1, read on the forward strand.
GGCAGCAGAACAGTTTTGATAATTTTTTCTCTCTTCATTACCGTAATAGTAAGTATGTATGTGGTTTTAATACACCAAAATTTTTTTTTAAAAAGTAGAAATACCTATCGTTAACCAGCCAATACAACGTGTCGACTTGCTGCTGTGACGCTTGCTTCGTTAATTTCATAAATGGCACCGCGCAAGAAGCGGTACGACTACTTATATATTTTTTAAGGAAAGTATCGTATGCTTATTTTTCGCTGACGTCTGAACCTCCCATTCCCTTTTAGATTAGAGGGTTTTAATAGGGCAGAAGAGACTGAAGTGGCCTCATCTACCCAACCGTTAAGATAGAGATTCACACTTTCTGCAGCAACAAAGAAAGAAATGCAGTTATTCTGACCAAATGCTAAATCACATGAAGCGTTATGAACACCCAATTAGGCCAAGCTTGAATATATTTGAGCTTGAAGGATTACTCCAGCGAATGTTTTCGCGCCCGTTAAATAATTGGTGTTTGAAAAAACCAACCCTTCTAAAATTCTTACAGTATTCGGGAGAGTGGAACTGTGATTGTGTTGGAGGTGTTCGAAATGGCCACACAGCGCTTCCATTCTTTTTTATGTCTCTCTCTCTCCCTCTCTTCTACACTCTTTCTCTCAGAGTGAACAATCGATGACATTCATATCATCATGTGCCCTCTATCTCTGCCACGCTTGGCATGGGGAGGGAGGGTGGCTTAGCCATGATCATGACAGAACGATCGCGGGCGGAAAATGCACCGTAATCCCGATCAAAAACTGTTAATATTTAACAAACTAAACATTGTTTTGAAACGGGACCACTTCCAATGTATGTTTCTGGCCGAACTTCACCGGAAAAGAACATAAAACGAGAAGTTGTATATTCGCCGGAGAGGTCCTTTAAAGGGAGAAGCCTTTTCACTTCGTCGAAAGCCGCCACCTTTAATTCTCTACTGTTCAGTGGGAACCGATTCCTTATACAGACACAATACTGTTTGAAAAAGAATTATTTCTGTTCGAAATTTTTTGAGATATTAAACAATTTTTCTTAAATATTGTTTCTGTTTCTCCGCAAGACAATTGTTGTTTCAAACAAGTTTTTGTGTGTGCAAAACCTCGAAACTTTTTTTTACCATTGATCGCACACACTCAAGACCTTGTGTCAGGCGAAAGGGCGGGAATTCAAATTTGAGTTTTTGGCTCCTTCCCATTATACGGTCCTTTCCCAAAGTCATGCCTGGTCGGCCTTGCCGTTCGCGTGCTCAGCGATGGCTGCCACGGAGAGCCGGACGGCGTGCTCACGTGTGTGTGCAGGTGGGGGAATCGATTTATTGATCTATAAAAAATAAGGCGCGAAATTTAAACTTTACAACTAAAAGGCGCCAAATTCAAGTATCTCCCGCACTAGGCAGCTACGAAACTTCTGTCTTATCCATCACAATCCATGATAAAAAGTTTCATTAAAAGAGAGGAATAATGTTGGTAGGTACACATTTATAAGTCGATGCTGTCATGCGGCTTAGCCTTAGATGCACTGCATAATAAAATGTCAATTAAAAGTTGTTTTTTAGTTCTCTGCTCTGTAACGTCGATGACGTCACATACATTGCCGCCGAAGAAGACTGTCAAATGTAGCGTCAAAAGCGATAATGGAATCCCATTTCGGGCGGTAGGAAATAATTGTTTTATTTTATTTATTTATTTACATTTTATATATATTAAAAATAATAAGTATAATATATAAATATATAATTTTTTTTATCTTCATCAAGACCTTCCAGACTTTCAGGATCAAAATTGTCATTCGTGTGTTAGCCGCTTTTTCAATGGCCGTTTCGATGGCGCCTGTCTTCATTCGCCGAATATTCGCCACTTTTTCAGGTCGCGATTTATTTTTTAGCATTAAATCAGCTATTAGACTATGCAACAAAAGAAATCTGCCCAGTATATCGTCGAGTTTATTAATATTATTTGTACCCATTTTCTTCACTTTTTCCAGCTTCTTCGCCAACACCTGCTTCAACATGATCGATCAGTACACCGCCTCCACGGAGAGCAGCACAGTTTGCGTATGTGATAATGTCAGTAACGGTACAATGGAAAACGAGAGAGAGAGAGAGAGAGAGAGGGGGGGGGAGAGAAAGAAGAAAGTGCACGAGTAGAGTAAAACAAAATGAATTGATATGACACAAGCAGAGTAAAACAAATGAATGGATATGTAATGTGTAGAATAGAGAATAACTTATTGCCGTTTTTTTTAGGTAATAATAATAATCATTATTATTATTATTATTTAAATAATGGGGGAAAGCGAGATATGAAAGAAAAAAAGATGCAGAAAATAAAAGAGATATTTTTTAGGACAGCTGGTGCAATGAAATGCTCCTCGATCGAACGATCCAAACCGTGAACGGCGACCTCGAATGCTTCGTCGGCATCGGCAATCAAACATGCAAGGTAAGAAGCAGTCAAAACTAAGGAAGACAGCGATTGATATTTTTTCATTACCCCTTCAAAGAGTAAAAATTTGTCTAACAATATGGACTGATATCATTGAGGGAACGTTCTGCTTTCTGCGCTCGGCATTTTATGACGACTTTCGAGGCTGTCTCTCCTTCACAGACGACAGTCTAATGAGCAGCAAAATTGAAGCGAGCTTTTAGCTTACAACCATTATTTCCAATGAAAATTGACAGAAGAAAATATTGTTGTCACACAGATTTTTAATGATAGAAAAAAATGTAAACCACACCCTAGAGTCGACTCGTTTTGCAAAGCGTTATGCGGCTATTTGGGCAATTTTTGTTGAACTCATCATTATTTCGACAGGTCGGCTACTTCGCCCTGATGGAAAGCTTTGGCTACATTTGTGCGACGCCGCTCTGCAACCGCGACGCGTCGACGGCACGCGTTGCGGTCGGCAACGCGGCTTTCACGCCGTCCGCTTGCGATGGATATGAGACGCCGCCGTTCCTACACAAAGACCGAAACGAAACTGGCGATGGGCAGAAGGGGCTAAGAGGTGATAATATGCAAAGGACATCTGCAAAGCCAGAAGAAGCAGAGTCTGTCTCATCTCTTCTGCCTTCAAGCTGCGCTTTCGTCGTCTTGCTGCTTTTTCTAACAACTTGTTAAACTGTCATATATTTTTACTAAAGAACCTTTGATCTTTGCTCTTGAAAGCGATAGATAAATCAACATCCTTCAACGGAGTATTGATCTTCACTGACTCCACTTTAACTTTAGTTCGTCATTCCTTCCGTCATGCTTTTCCAATAAACGGTTAGTGATTTCCATGGCAAAGCTCTTGGGACTTTTCTGAAGAAGAAAAAAGCGACCGATCATGTTTTATGTTTAAGAAGCCTGCCGGGTATACGGAAATCGGATTCTATTCGTTTCAAGGATAGGACGTTCACTGATCTGAAAAACAGAAGGTGCTAGATAGCAATAGAAAGAGAAGGATAACGGAGAGATGAGCCAGAGCTATGACGGAGTGCTATCCACTTGGACCTAATTGTAAGCGGATTCGAGGAAGGCCGGCTACGAAATGGCGGGACGACCTCACCAAGATCCTTGGTGCCAACTTCCTCCACCGTGCATCAAATCCCCAAGAATGGCGAAGACTCATTTCGCTTCACAGATGCGACTTGAACCCGTTAACATAAAGCGTTGATTGAATTGAATAGAGCGTGAGAGTTGCGAAGAGAGCAGAGAAGGCGAGAGAAAAATATAGATAAGGATATGGGAGTGAGAGAGTGGATTAGAAGTGTTAAGTGCAATCATACATTCATGACCGGACATGAATGTTTCTTATCATTGCGGAAAGTCTGCTTGATAACATTTCAAAGATGGATTAGACTGCTATCGCGGAATATTACATCTTAAAAAGACTGAAGAGCTAACAAAGAGAAACACTTTGTTACCAAGTAATGCGCAAATCATGCGGTGAGCTTCATTTTGTATTTTTCTTTGCAATTATTTAATGAAGCATTTTTTGCAATATATACAATCTGCCAAGCGGCAATCACAAGGAAAACGGATTTATTTTATGTCGTAAAATCTCAGTTCATTAGCTAAAATGGTGAGGTATTATGAAAGCTACAGGTGCTATAAAATGAGTTTGTTGAAGGTCCGTCGTCACTCTGGCGGTTGTTCTTCAAGTTCTTCTTGCCCTGTACGGAACAACTTGCATCATTTCTAGTTGTTTCTCGAAGTGCTGCTCAAGTTACATAATAATGAGAAGAGTCTCTTTGAGAGTCGAAGGCAAGGCGATAAGGAATGATGATGGATCACCCGTATCTCGACACCAGACAACGCGTTCGTGGTGGTGGCCATGGCACACCCAAGAGCCCACCACTTACCGGCCTACAAGATGGTCGACTGGGCACACCCAAGAGCCCACAACTTACCGGCCGAATAATTTAAAAAAAAAATTCTTGTTTAGCCTTGGTTTAACCCTAGACATTGAGAACTCAAAGAGACTAACACGGAAACTTGCCTCGCTTGAATGGCGTAAGATTCTGTTGAACAAACTGAATTAGATTTTACTTCCTTTTTTTATGACAAGAGGTGCCGTCAGCTGCAATAATTTCTCGTGCCCTATGCAGCTGTCTAATAAAAAATTGAAAATGTCTAAAAGATTGACAGACGGTTGTGTCTTTGGAAGTCGAATAACGCAGAGTTTGCTCGTCACTTCATCACATCGGACTGCCTTGAAATATTCAGATTTATATTTATTATCTTTTTACACAATTTTTTCGTTTCATTTCTATTTTAAACGAGCAGTTCACTGAATATCAATCATATGGTTTTATGGACGTGGATCTATCAGCATCAGTCTAAAACATACTTCTGGAAAGTTTGAACCATTTTTGTACGCTCGTTAGAAAGTTAGAAGCACGCGAAATGTGGCTGGGCCAAAATTTTTTACTGTAGCCGTTAGCCACCCTCCTATTTCACATGCTCTCTAACCCGCAGAAGGGTCAAATATTTGAGGGCGCGTGTTTAAAATGGTCCTAATATACTACGGTAGCATCATTCAGTGCATGATTTCTTTAAGAATAATCAAGGGTTGAAGCGGTCGTTTTAGTATGCCTGGCTTCAACTGGCATACCATGCGCTTACTGCTTGTTCTCTTCTCTTCCTTCAAAGCAACATACGCCACTCTTACGTGCCTAGAAACAGGGTGCGCGACCAGGGATGTCCAAAACCAGGCCCGGGCCGGCCCGGCCCGGCCCGCCTTCCTTGCGGGCCGGGCCGGGCCGGGCCCACTATCCTTACGGGCCGGGCCGGGCCGGGCCCTTCAAGTTGCGGGCCCGGCCCGGGCCGGGCCGAGGGTAAAAATATGAAGGCGGGCCGGGCCCGGGCCCATAAAGTTCTGGCCGGGCCGGGCCGGGCCGGGCCCGGCATACATGCGGGCCGGGCCGGGCCCGGCCCGGGCCTGCTTTCTTGAGCTGGAGAAAAAGCAGAAAATTCTCGTTCGCTTGGAATCTTATTTTAACACGTTTTTTTTATCGGCTTAAAGACAAATAAAGAATGTAATTCTGAAATGCAAGTAGCAATTTAGTCAATAAAATCAACAAGTGGTAAAATATGTTAGCCAACAAGCAACTCGTCAATATAAAAAAGTTCAGAACTGTGGTTATAGATTGAGCTGCAGAAAAGGAAAGAGAGAGAGAGACTGGATTGTAATGCTGAAATACAACTAGTGATTATATTACGAGCTGTCAATATCATCATCTTCCTCATCATCCCCAACAACTACAGTGCGATTCATGGAAGCGGTGATGAGGGCTTGATATAATTGTTATAATTAAAATGCCAGGATTTAGATTTGAAAAAACCTTAGTAAGAAAACGATTGTTCTTGCTGAAGTGTGAACGCATGCGTGATGCGCGCGTGTCTAGAAGAGATGCTGCACAATGAAGTGGGGTGAAGAAATCCTTCTCGATTTCATTGAATGCAGAGAGCAGTGACTCAGAAAAGGCCTTTTCAATGGCGGTCCCAGATTCCGCTGCCTTCTCCAGTCCTTCTTTTATTCCGAGCACGTACGGGACCACCAGGCCAATTGTACAGTCGTTAGACTACAAAAAGTGATGACCAATAATTAAATTTAAGCACGCATAAAAGCGTAAGCAACCTGCAACTTCTTGATTGGTGTCTCAAAAAGAGACATCAGCTTGATGAACGACATCAACTCCTCTCTCTTGCTGTCAAGGAAGCGGACAGCAACCTCAAGTAGCAAAATACATGGCTGGTTCCGATGATTAAAACTAGAAAATAGGATAATAACGAACAGCAAAACTTGTTGTGTCGATGGAGTCGAGTGAGTCAACAAGGCTCACGAGAAAAAAACTCACGAGATGTGATCACCCGCTGTGGACTTGAAAAAAACGGGAGGAGTGCAGCGAATGCACGCGCGAAACGTCGTCTTCGTATGCGGAACATCGTCCGCGTCGCGGTAATAAACATCCACTAACCCGCGAGTTTTCTCTTTGTAGACTAACAAAGATGGCTCGAACGCGGCAATTTGGTCCAAGTCTTCTTTTGTACGCCGGTTTCTGCGGAGGTTGCCAAGTCGATGGCCTGTCGCTGAGCACGACTAATTCTGCGTCGGGCTCATCCATGGCTAAATATAATGTTTTAAAACAAAACAATAGGAAAAACAACAACGAAAAGGGTGTGTGGCGTATTTTTTGGGGCTCTGATTGCTTTTTGCATCATCGTGTTCAGGGCCCGGGCTGAGCCCGGGCCGGGCCCGGGCCCGGCCCGGGCCTAAGTTTTTAAACGCGGGCCGGGCCGGGCCGGGCCTATGGGGTAAGCGGGCCGGGCCGAGCCGGACCTGTAGGGTAAAAGGGCCGGGCCGGGCCGGGCCCAACCTTCCAGATATGGGCCCGGGCCCGCCAAATTAGCAACGGGCCGGGCCCGGCCCGTGCTCGGCCCGCTTTGGACATCCCTGTGCGCGACACATTGAAACTCATCGCAGCTAATATTTAAAAAAAAAAGAAAATAAAAGATACCAAATATCATTATTATATTTACTTGTGTTCTTTAACTTTCTCCGACTACAATATATGAACAATATATCTATATCTTTTTTCTTGGCCTATCGAAAGGTTGATAAACATTCTTGTTTTTCATTTTATTCAGGAAAGCGAATTGCTGCGGTAGGGCATGCGTGATCAGGTTCAGAAACCGCACTTCGGAAGGAGCGGTAAGAAGCTACCGTTTTTTTTAATAAAAATAAATATTTTATTACTTTTAATGACTGAAAAAAACGGAACGATAAGAATCCATATTTACAATATGCAACAAACAAGCAAAAAAATTATTAAGTTGTGCGAAAATGGTTCCTAATCATTCCCACAGCGTTTTGCCTAGTAGCATCGGGTCATCTTACCTTGGCCATCAAATGGAATAAAAGCAATTGCGCATCGCGACCGCAACGCCTCAAAAATCAGTTCATTTGATTATGGTACGAATATAATCCTCGAACATCGGCCGTAAATTGCGGTAATATGGCCGTAGATTAGTAAAACATCAGATGCTCCTCAAATTACTGGGGACAAAACGCTGTGCATTCCGCCGATGTTCTCGAACCCCCGATCTTTCTTTTTTTGCTTTCACAAGAAGTGCATCGTTGGCGTGGCCGCGAACGCGTTCGACGATGGCTGCTATGGCAATGGCCCAAATGACGAAGTCACGTGCGTTTGCAGGTGCAGTCCTTGCCCGCCTGTTGCTTTGTCATCTTTCATTGACTGTGAAATAGACTCCAAAAAACCGCGCCGCTTCGCGACCGCAGCGCTTTTAAAATGCAGTTTATTTTAAATTGTGCGATTTATATAATTGACGCGACGAAGAATCGTACAAGCGAAAATATATTTCTCTCCTTTCTTCGGTGATTTCTCTCCATTAGCAAATACCATTCATTTATGTTAAAATCTATTTGCATAACTTTTTCATAACCAATCAATCCTCCAAGAACTACACTCTGCAAAGTCGATGATTTCGCTCAGTACAAGATGGTACCAGCGAAGAACATCATTTGCACTCTCTACATTATTGGAAAAACGAAACATAAGGTTTTTACTGCCTCGCACAGCTTTCGATCAATACGTGAATGCATCGAATTTCGATGCATTCGCCAAGAGGGAAAGGGTAGGAAAGCACATATCAACCTGACGCCAAGAGGGAAAGGGTAGGAAAGCACATATCAACCTGACGGAATCCCCCCTGTTAAAAGAAATTTGGCAAAATGGAAAAGAGAAAAGCCATATACCGTATTTTCTCTATTAGTACCCCCCCTTTATTAGAACCCCTCCCGCTCTAATAGTATTCCCCTCTGAAAATGCCATTGAAAAATAGAACCCCTCCCTCTAGTTGAACCCCCCCCCCCCTCCAATAGTACCCCCCCCCCCAATAGTCTAGTACTTCAGCTCAAGATGTACTTCGTATAGATCCAGGAGACAAGGGTACTCTTACCAATGAACTAATGCCAAATTCAATGATAAATCTGTTGTAAAACGGATATTCCAGTGTCTATTGAATAAACTGACTTCGATCTTATTTCTTTTTTTTATGACCGCAGCTGCAATCAGTCGCAAGAGTTAATGTCGTTCCCTATTCAGCTGTCCAATTAGAAATTGTACATGTGTAAAAGACTGACAGCCGGGGTTGTACTTAGATTTCGAATAACGCAGAGTTTACACGTAACTTCATCACATCGGACTGCTTTGAAATATTTAGATTTTTATTTATTTATCATCTATTAACATAATTTTTTGTTTCTTTTCTATATTAAGAATAATCAATAGTTGAAATGGTCTTTTTAGGATATTATTATCCAACTTCAACTGGCCCATCATGCATTTCTTACTCGTTCTCTTCTCTTTCTACAAAGCAACATACGCCACTGTTAAGTGCCTAGAAACGGGGTGCGCGAGACATTGAAACTATTCGCAGCAAAAATATAAAAAAAGAGAAGAAAAATTAAACATTTTATATGTCATTATTATATTGCCTTGTGTTATTTAACTTTCTCCGAATACAATGGATGATCAATATATCCTTTTTCTTGGCCTAACGAAAGGTTGTTTGCTTATTGTTTTGTTCAGCAAATCGAATTGTTGCGGCAGCGCATGCGTGATCTTGTTCAGAAATGGCATTTCGGATGAAGCGGTAAGAAGCTACCTTTTTTAATAAAAAGAAATACTTTATCACTTTGAATAACTGCAAAAACTGAACGATACGAATCAAAATTTACAAGATACAACAAACAACCACAATTTGCAAGGTTATATTTAAATTTAATGAAAAACTTGAATAGGTTTCCTAATCATTCCGATGCACTCTAACCCATCTTCATCCCTTCCCCCTCCCCTATCGCTCACCTATTTTTATGTCAATAATGTCACATTTAAATACTTTATTTCATGTATGATAACTAAATAATAAATATTTTCATTCTTTGTGCCTTCCACAAGAGGTGCATCGTTGGCGTGGCCGCGAACGCCTTCGACGATGGCTGCTATGGCGACGAAGGAATCGGCGGGTACACATGTGTTTGCCGGTCAGTCCTTACACGCCTGCTGCCTAGTCATCTTTCATTGACTGTGAAATAGACTCCAAAAAACCGCGCCGCATCAATAAGAAGCTACTGGCTAGCCTTGCCTTACTCACTCTTTCGTTGTTTTTTTTAAAGATTTAAAACGCAGTTTATTTTACATTGAATGAGATGTAATTGACCCGGCACAAGCGATAATGCGATAATGAGAGGATCCCGCGTTCATTATTTTCGGAGATCGTCCTCCTATAGCGAAGACCATTATGTTTTTTTTTTTTATGTTGAAAGAACCAGTCTATTTGCATAACTTTTCCCTTACCAATCAATCCTCCAAGAACTCCACTCTGCAACGTCGGTGATTTCGCTCAGTACAAGATTATTCGAGCAAAGAACGTCACTTGCACTCTCTTCATTATTGGAAAAACGAAACATAAGGTTCGGACTGCCTCGCACACCTTTCGATCAATGTATGCATCCACCGAATTTCACTAGTGTTTTTCAGGACTGCATTGTCAATAATATGGTTATAAAGATACGATGAATTCCAACACGAAACCTTTGATTGTTTTGTGTAGGAAAGATGCATTCTTGAGCATTTTTAGAGAATACCAGGCCCGGGATACTGTCACGCTACGTTAGACGGCCACGGCAGTTTCGTGGGCGAGAGCCGTTTTGTGCCGTGACGACTTCTCAGGGTTGGCTCTCATGAAATACAATTATGAAATCTTATGTTGAATATATCCTTTTTTTCCATTTCTACTAAACGATATGGGAAAAGTTTACAGTTATTTTTTAGTTTTTCTTGCTTTCTTCCAGTTTCTTCCGAAACACCTGCTTCACTCTCAGCGGCAACACTGCTGCAACGAAGCCGGAACCTACATGTACTTGCGATAATGTCGGTGAATGATTTTTTTTGTTACTGATTTATTGCTTTATTGATTTCATGGTTTGTGTACATTTGAATGTCTTTTAGAAGCCATCCTGCAGTGATATGGTGCGACAAAAAGTTTGATAACACCACTTTATTCTCAAAAACAAGGAATTAAAGCTCTTCTTTAACGGAATCATCACTGGAATATCAGTGTTACCTCAGATTTTGAATGATTTTGCAATCAGTTCATTGGTAAGAGCATCCCATACCTAAGCATGGATTCCAGAAACGTCTCTATTATACCATTAGGGGGGCACTATTGGAGGGGGGGGGGGGGTTCTAATAGAGGGAGGGGCACTAATAGAGAAAATACGGTATTTGAACTTCTCCTCTCTTTTGTTTTCTCTTTTCTTCAAAATGTATGATCTTTCGCCATTTTATCAGGCGAAAGACGCGAATTTAAGTCTTCCCTTGATAGGAGATCTAAGGCGAATAAATATTATCTTGTTTCTTCGCCTTATTTGGTCAGGTTGAGCTAGAACCTTCGATTGCAAGTGTCCCGAAGTCGCAAAAAATTCTCTGCCCTGAGGAAATTAACAACATTCTCTACTTTGAGTTCGCGAATATTTTATTTTCACGCCATTTTCAAAAACATTTGGCAAAGCTACGCCGTGGCTGGCGGGGCCATTCAAGTAACACAGTTAAATGCATACTTATGATGCGCGCAACCAACATTGGCCGGGTTTTCCTTAACACATAGGTTCACGTGCCCGTTGTCCAAGTCACAAGTTTCAATGGAGAGAGGCGCGATGCAATAGCACCATTTCTGTGGATTGCTAACACCGTACTTTTTAGTTATCGGGCAGCTGATCGTTGTAGGAGTTTTTCCCTTATGATCTCATTTAAAGGAGGTATCCGGGGAATAATTAAGCTATGTTTTTCTCTATCTGAACATTTTCACCTTTACGTAAAACATGTATCCAGAGAGTTTGAGCGATTTTCTTCCATTACATTCTGAGCAATAGTAACGCGAAAACTGGAGGGTAGAGAATTAGCTACGGTAGGTCATAGCCGCCCACCTATTTCACATGCTCTCTCGACTGAACGACAGGCAACTTTATGCATTCAAACTGCTTCTCTAACGCTACTGTAGAATTATTCGCAGGATACTTCCTTTAAGGGAAACTTCTGCTTCGTGAAGACTACGTTTTCCTAAACAACCCGTGGCTGCCTTTCCTTCCCAAACGGCAACAACACAGGCAGCAGAATTGAGGTGTTCTTTATCTACTTCTACTTATTTATTTATTTATTTATTAAATTTATTTAATTATCTAGTTATTTGAGCTATATACGTCGACATTAAGATGTGAAAACGCTTGTAGAGATATGACGAGACCGGAGAACAAAGTAAAATAAGTGAAAAGAAAAAGCACCGTGTAGGTTTCTTCTTCCTCTTCTTCTTCCAGTTCTACTTTTTTTTCTTTTTTTTTGGTTAACAATAAAACCATTCGATAACGTCGAGAAGATAATAAAAATAATAAAAATAATCATTGCAATCAAACAAGTAGAAATAGCCACCGAACTCGCCAGGTCGGCTACTTCAACTATTATGCTATCGAAGGCTACACGCCGCTTTGCAACCGCGACGCATCCACGGCACGCGCTGCGGTCGGGGAAGGAGATACCTGTGATGACTCTCATGGTCAGGTGTGTGTGTGTGTGTGTGTGTGTGTGTGTGTGTGTGTGTGTGTGTGTGTGTGTGTGTGCGGGTGTGTTTGTGCAAAAATGAATCGATAATGACGTCATCTGTCAGGAAGCAACTGCGTCCGCCCTTCTCGTCGCCCTTTTTCTCTCGTGGATCCAAGGGTCTTTAGTCTAGAATTTTTCAAAACGCTATTTCCAAAACAGGTTTTTTTTAAATCGATTCCCCACCCTGTCAGCCCTTTTGATTTTCCGGACATTCCTTCCCAAGTCGAAATCAACGTCAACGCGCCATCTGTGCTGAATTTCGTCTTTAACTTCTTCAATCGAGAATAACTATTTCAGAATGACTCGTTAAACTGTCATTAATTTCATTAGGTTGATCTTTGATCTTGGAAACGACAAATAAATCCATATCCCTCAGCGGAGTGTTTTCTAGCAAAGGAATCGCGCACGTTTCCTGAGCAACGGCTGAAATTGCATCGGACAGTTTCGAACAAAAAAAAATTCTAAGTTAGCCTTGGTTTAACCGCAGACTTTGAAAATCGAATTCAGTTTGTTCAACAGAATCTTACGCCATTCAAGCGAGACAAATATTTTTGCTACTCTCGAAGAGAGTAGCAAAAATATTTGTCTCGCTTGAATGGCGTAAGATTCTGTTGAACAAACTGAATTCGATTTTATTTCCTTTTTTTTATGACAGCAGCTGCCATCAGCTGCAATAATTTCTCGTGCCCTATGCAGCTGTCTAATTATAAATTGTGCATGTGTAAAAGATTGACAAACGGGGTTTTCCTTGGATATCGAATAACGCAGAGTTTGCACGTCACTTCGTCACATCGGACTGCATTGAAATATTTAGATTTATATTAATCATCTAGTAACATAATTTTTTTCGTTACTTTTCAATGTTAGGAATAATACAGTCGTTTCAGTATGCCAAACTTCAACTTACATATCACGCATTTCCTGCTCGTTCTCTTCTATTTCTACAAAGCAACATACGCCACTGTTACGTGCTTAGAAACAGGGTGCGCGTGACATTGAATCGCTTCGCGGCAAATAAAAAAAATGACAATAAAATAAAAGTTTCCAAATGTCATTATTATATTTCCTTCTATCGGACCCGGTCGTGACTCGATAGAGCTCTTATCTCGTTGCTAGCTATGGAACGGGAGAGTAGAGAGATAGTAATCGGGGTTATATGGGAGGTATGACCATATACTTTTTCGTGGACAATCAAAAGTTGCTTACTTTTTGTTCTGTTCAGCAAATCGAAATGCTGCGGCAGCGCATGCGTGATCGAGTTCAAAAATCGCATTGCGAATGGAGCGGTAAGAAGTTATCCTTTTTTTTAAATAGCAAAAATAGATATAATAGGTTGTTTCCTAATCATTCCGACGCACTCTAACCCATGTCACATTGAAATACCTTATTTCATGTATGATAACTAAATAATAAATCTTTCTTCCTTGTGCCTTCCACAAGAGGTGCATCGTTGGCGTGGCCGCGAACGCCTTCGACGACGGCTGCTATGGCGACGAAGGAATCGGCGTGTTCACGTGCGTTTGCCGGTCAGTCGTTACATGACTGTTGCCCTGTCATCCTTCACTGACCGTGAAATGGCCACCAAAAAACCGCGCCGCATCAATAAGAAGCTACTGGCTCGCCTTGATAGACTCACTCTTTCGTTGTTTTTTTTTGTTGTTTTAAAACACAGTTCATTTTATATATATTGTATGAGATATAATTGAGCCGACCTGCCCGCGAACACTCGTACAAGCGATACTGCAAGGAATCCGTTTAATTTTTTTCTCGGGGATCTCTCTCCTTTAGCGAAGACCATTATGTTTTTTTTATGTTGAAAGAACCAGTCTATTTGCATAACTTTTCCAACCAATCAATATTCCAAGAACTCCACTCTGCAACGTCGATGATGTCGCGCAGTACAAGATGATACCAGCGAAGAACGTCACTTGCACTCTCTACATTATTGGGAAAACGAAGACAAAGGTTCGGACTGCCTCGCTTAGCTTGATTTATCAATGTATGTATGCATCCACCGAATTTCGGCGCGGATTTGAAGACGGCTTACTATGTATATTCTCCTATTATCGTCATTATCCTACACTCATTTTTCTTCAATGTACTATAGTAGGGGCGAACAAGTTATCTAAGCTAACTAAACTTGACTAAGCTAAACTTTGTTAGACTTTTTCTGCTTACAGAAAAAAAATTGACTCTTGTCATTTTTCTTCCCTGTTCTAGTTATTATGTTACATACTATCTTTAGCAGCAGTGAAGGTTACAAGCCGACGAGAGAGCTGTGAGAGTATAGGAAGTACACTTCAAATCTGTTTTTTTTCTCTTCTTATTTCTTATTCGGAATTTATATCGAATTGAAAACACAAACAATTTCACCTTTCGACATCATGGATCTACACTAATTCTTCGCTATTCACTAGCGTTTTTTTTTATCTTAAGATAGATGCATATGGTCCATATAATAATATCTAACTACTAATAAAGCGCTAAGCGTGGGAATGTAACAGTTTTCTTCTGGAACCATCCATGCTCCTCCCGGTTTAATTTCAAAAGTTTGAGGTATGCAAATTGTTAAAAAAATCGCCCGTTACGACATTTCAATCGCTTGGAACATAGTGCTCTTGCATCTAACGTCTTCCCTCGATACTGGGAAAATTCCAGAAGGTGCTCCGAATGCCACGAAACATAGATTGTTCGCAAGAGATGTATTCTCGAGTATTTTAAGCGTACTGGCCCGGGATACTGTCGCGCTACCTCAGCTGGCCTCGTCAGCTTCATGGGCACGAGCTCTTCAGTACCGTATATTGGCGACTTCTCAGGGTTGGCTCTCATGAAATCGAACTGCTTTTATCGAATATATCCGTTCTTCCCATTTCTGCTTAAAGATATGGTAAAATCTAACAGCTAACTTTACTTCCTTTTTTTGCTTTCCTTCAGTTTCTTCCGAAACACCTGCTTCAAAGTCAGCATCTACACTGCGGCAACGAAGCCGGAAACTACATGCACTTGCGATAATGTCGATGAATCTTTTTTTTATTGATTTATCGTTTTATTTATTTATTTATTAATGTCTTAATGAATTTTTTATTTATTTATCATTATGTAATTTATTGATTACATTATTGATTTCAACTGTTTGTTTACGAATGTCTTTTAGAAGCCATCCTGCAGTGATGCTGTGCTTGAACCAAAAAACCACGTAGTCCACGGCGATCTCGAATGCTACATGGGCGAGAGCGATGAAACATGCAAAGCAAGCTTTCCCCCATTGTTTTCCGTAATAATACTATGCCGGAATGTCGAAAAGTATCGAAAAATTGAATTGTGACATCTCCTTAGGAAGACTAGTTTATTTCTGCTTTTGACAGCGCACGAAACTCTTCAATAAGCAATGTTTTTGAATTTTCCTCACTTTCGTTCCCTGAAAGTGTATGCTCTTTAGCCGTATAGACGCGAATTCATGACTGCCCTTTAAGGGGAAGTTCTGCTTCGTGAGAACTAGGTCTACGTCGCTTAGCTTCCAAACCCGTGGCTGCCTTTCCTTCCCAGACGGCAACTCCACCGGCAGCAGAATTGAAGTGTTCTTCATCTACTTCTACTTATTTATTTATTTGTTTATTTATTTATTTTAATTATTTTATTTATTTTATTTATTTTTTATTTATTTTATTTATTTTATTTATTTTATTTATTTTATTTATTTTATTTATTTTATTTATTTTATTTATTTTATTTATTTTATTTATTTTATTTATTTTATTTATTTTATTTATTTTATTTATTTTATTTATTTTATTTATTTTATTTATTTTATTTATTTTATTTATTTTATTTATTTTATTTATTTTATTTATTTTATTTATTTTATTTATTTTATTTATTTTATTTAATTTATTCATTTATTTATTTAGTTATTAAATTTTTTTAATTATTAAGTTATTTAATTATATACATCGATTAAGATTTACAAACACTTATATAGATATTACGCGAAAGGAAAGAAAAGTAAAAAAAGTGAAAATAATAAGCACCCTTCCACTTCTATTTTTTTCTTTTTTTTTTTGGTTAAAGGAGATCATAGGTGAAAAACTCCTACCACGATTAGCTGCCCGATAGCTAAAAAGTACGGTGTTAGCAATCCACAGAAATGGTGCTACTGCCTCTCGCCTCTCTCCACAGAAACTTGTGGTTTCCACAACGGGCTCAGCGGGCCTTTGTGTTAAGCGAAACCCGACCAACGTTGGTTGCACGCAGCATATGTATGCAATTCAAGGGCATTAGTCGAGCGGCCCCATCGTAGTGTTGCTCTGCCAATTTTTTTTTGAAAATGGCGGGAAAATAAAATACTCGAGAATTCAAAGTAGAGAATAGTGTTAATTTCCTAATTAAGAGCAGAGAGATTTTTGGGACTTCGGGACACTTGCAATCGAAGTTTCTAGCTCAACCTTACCAAATGAAGCGAAAAAACAGGATACTATTTATTCGCCTTAGATCTCCTTTAAAAAGGATAATAAGACTAATCGATAACTTCGAGGAGATAATAAAAATAAACATTTGCAATCAAACAAGTAGAAATAACCGCAAGAACTCGCCAGGTCGGCTACTTCAACTATGATAATAACGAAGGCTACATTTGCGCGACGCCACTCTGCAACCGCGACGTGTCCACGGCACGCGCTGCGGTCGGGGAAGCGGACGTCTGTGATGATGCTCATTTTCAGGTGTGTGTGTGTGTGTTTGTGCGAAAAGCGATTCCACTATATCGATCGATAATGACTTCATCTGATAGGGAGCAACTGCGTCCGCCCTTCTGGTTGTCGTCCTTCTCTCATGGATCCAAGGGTCTTTAGCCTAAAATTCTTCAAAATTATATATTTATCATGTCTTCTCCAAGAAACCTAGACTTCAGATATGAACCACGATCGGCTACAACGGATGAACAATACGGTTTTTAAGCGCAAAGATCCATCGAACTTCATGTTTTTCCGGCTGTCCGAATGGAAATCTAATCCGATTATCATGATGACCTTTTGATTGTGTTTCGCAACCAAAGTAGTTAGATACGCTTGTTCGTCTCTCTCCCTCGAACGTTATTTCTCTGTCATTCATATAAGAAGATGTTAACAAAAAATAATTCAGAATACAACTAAAATTTTGTCACGGAATTTATGGTTAGAATATAACACAATAAATCAATGTTTTAATAAGTTTACCTCTCTTCCGGAATGGCAAACACCTTGAATATTCAAAATTTAGAATATACTGAATAATACTTTGTTGGTTGTACATAAATTTTTTGTGACAACCCTTTTTTGTTTTTCTTTTGTTCAGCAAATTGAGTTGTTGCGGAAGCTTTATCAACTTCAAAAATCGGCAGTTCGGTCGTGGCGGTAAGAAAAAAAGCCTTTAAAGACGTACTTTATAACTCTGATAAGAAGCAACATTTGCAAGGTACACATTGGCCATGACTTGAATTCAATCCTTGGAAACGTGTCACAGCTTGAGTCGATGCACAGTTATGGCCACAGGCAAAAGTAATCTTCTCCAAGGTTCATGCGGTGATAATCGGGGACTGTTCCATAGCCTTGGCAGTACATTGTATCTGCAATTACCAATACTTTCACGGAAGAGATAAAAAAAAGTATGCAGGCCTATATCATGCTATTTTCATTAGCTGACAATGAAGAAGAAGAAGAAGAAGAAGAAGAAGAAGAAGAAGAAGAAGAAGAAGAAGAAGAAGAAGAAGAAGAAAGATACGGTACATAATGAGCTTTTCAGTATTTTTTCTTCCAATTTAACCTTTCCAAATGGGCGAATAGAACGCGGTGTAGCACTTTGTCGCGCCGTACGACGAAAATCGCGTCCCGACGCCGAGCTTTGGTTGTTTCAAACGCAAACCGTGCTCGAACAGGATTTCCCAATGTTCGCCTAATAACAAGATGATGATGCAATGATGGATGAATAGTGCCAAAGAGAAAGCTCAATTTTTTTTTGAGTTTTCGCCTCCTTTTAGAGAGCATGCCTGTTGTAACCGACAGTTAAGCAAGGCCTACTCTTTTTTTTAAAGGAATAAAAAAATCCGAAAGACCGCACCAAATGAAGGCCCGAAGTAGTAGTTTAAACCGCGGCTGGAGTAATGACTCTCTTCGCCTTTCTTAAGATACTGCGTATAGAGCCATATAGGCGAATCGTTGTAGTCAACAGGGAACATGTACTCCTCCGGAATCGAGTAGCCAAGGTCAACTGTCAATGATGAAGTCAAGATTGTGCGTTTTTTTGTTGTTGTTCTTATTGGTGTTAGTGGCCGTAACGAAAATGATTTAATAATTGTATGTTATAAGATGCGTTACCGTAATAGTTAACTAAGTTGCTCTTTTTTTCTCTTTAATTAAGCAACTTGGCAACTCTAAAAATCAAAGAATGCACAAATCTTTTTTCTCGAATTTTTAGGATTTTTCTGAGGCTTTTTAGCTTTCAGAAGAAGCTCCTTTAAAGCTCTCTACCGTAATTCTTGTCATCATATCCATTGTTGAAGTGCTCTCGCTCGAGCGAGGAGTTGGCGACCGCGAATGCGTGCTTTCTAGTCGTAGGGTTGTAATAGGCGCGGATGAGCTGCCGCTGAGGCGGAAGCTCAAGGCGCAGAGGAATTTTTACTAGTGCGGACTCCCGCATCAGATGTATTCACCATTTGTCTTCAAATCAGTATGTGGGTATGGAGTTTGAAGAAGAAATGGCGGCGGACACTGAGGCGCCGTTGGCTTGGGCGTCTCAGTACGCGCCGGAGGAGAAGTCGGAGTAGGCGGCAGAGGTGGTGGTGACGTCATCGGGGCTGTTTGCTTAATTATCAAGCATCTTACGGCATGATAAGCAGCATTTCAACAAATGATGACAATAAGAATGATTAGAATTATATTGCTTGCTAGGCAGCATAAGGAATGTAGAGCACAAGAGGAACACAGTTTATTAATGACCAGGTGGCGGTTTATTTAGGGTACCGGATGGAGTACTTTCGTTAGGGCAAGGGCATAGTGCAGCAAGGGCAGCTATTATAATCTTCTTACGTGATATATCACCATATACACGACAATATACTGAACAGAACTCTCGTGAATCAGCGGTCGCACAAATAAGCAAAAACCTGGCATGGATTGTGACTTCGCTCCCACGACGGTGGCGCTCGAATCCAGTCAACATTGCACAGTTCTCGTGTGGCTGCGCACGTTGCTGAAGACATTGTAATTAATATTAATAAAAAAAATTCTTGTTTTTTCCTCTATTCGTAAAATGATTCATGAAAGTGTGAAAGTGAAAGAGGTGCAAATATGTCGAATTACCGCATGCTAAAAAAAAGTTACTGCTAATACCTCTACAGAATTCAAGTTGTCCGAGCACACAGCAAATGGCGCCAAGAGACAGCAGAATGCAGAGAAGGACGTGGCGGGCGCTTCTTCTGGACTCCGCCATTCTCTGCGATTGCGCTTCATACAACTTTATGCAGCTATATAAGCACACAAGATCAGCCATCAACAGTAGAGCCTTCCTCTTCTCACACTTGGATTCTTCTTCAATTTCACTTTTGTGGCCAATTTATAGCTTCGTTTTGGCGAATAATCAAACGTCGTTCATGCCTTGAATTGCCTCCGTCGACCTTTACTGCGTCGACATAGCCTCCTGCACTACCATTGTGAATGCTGTCGCTGAGAAGATGGGGCAGCAAAATGGCTGCGACGCATCGCTCTCGTCCCTTCCTCGATTCCAAAAGGCATTACGAGCCTATTCACGCAGACATTGGTAATGAGCAATGTCCGTCCTCCTTCTAAACCAAAATTGATAGTATTACATGAACTTGACATCATTTTTAATTGAAGATTGCAATCAACGTTATTCATCAATAACATGAATAGTTACGGAAAAATCTAAATTCAAATCTGTGAAATAGTCCTCTATTGTTATTTGTTGACTCAGTTAGCAAGGGATGTAGGCTCTATTCTAGTGTAGGCGTCCCATGGGATTATAGGCGTCCCATAGAAAATGAAGGCGTCCCATAGAAAATCTAGGCGTCCCAAATATTTATAGGCGTCCAAAGAATTTACAGGCGTCCCATCGGAAATATAGGCGTCCCAAAAAAATATAGGCGTCCTATAAATTTTAGGGCGTCCGAAAAATTTATAGGCGTCCGATAACTTGTATGTGACAGAAGAACCTCCTCAAAGTGCATACACTACCATGAAAAATTTTATTGGGACGCCTTTAATTCTATGGGACGCCTTTTCTTTCCATGGGACGCCTATAAATCGGTCGGACGCCCATAATCTCATGGGACGCCCATAATTCGGGGGACGCCTTTATTTTCCATGGGACTCCTATAATCCCATGGGACGCCTACACTAGAATAGAGCCGGGATGTCTTCATAATCGCTGAAATTTTAGAAAGCAAAATGATGAGACTCACCGTAAATTCGATGTTACATAAACTACTGCGGCTCATGGCAGCTGCTATCATTAAAAAAAAAATTAAATAAATTTGCAACCAACCAGTTTGTTCGACAACATGTCACATTGAACAAACTGAATTCGATTTTATTTACTTTTTTAAAGACAGCAGCTGCCATCAGCTGCAAGAGTTTATGTCGGGCCTTGTGCAGCTGTCTAATTAGTAATTGTACATGTGTAAAAGATTGACAAACGGGGTTTTCCTTGGATATCGAATAACGCAGAGCTTGCACGTCACTTCGTCACATCGGACTGCATTGAAATATTTAGATTTATATTTATCATCTAGTAACATAATTTTTTCGTTACTTTTCAATGTTAAGAATAATCAAGGGTTGAAACGGTCGTTTCAGTATGCCAAACTTCAACTTATGCATTTCCTGCCCGTTCTCTTCTATTTCTACAAAGCAACATACGCCACAGTCACCTGTATAGAAACAGGGTGCGCAAGACATTGAAACTCTTTGCTGCTAATGTAAAAAGAGAAGAAAATAAAACATTTCAAATGTCATTATTACACTTCCTTGTGTTTTCTAACTGTCCCCGACTACAATGGATGAACAACATATATCCTTTTTTCTTGGCCTATCGAATAGTTGATAAAGATGCTTACTTTTTGTTCTATTCAGCAAATCGAATTGCTGCGGTAGCGCATGCGTGATCAAGTTCAGAAATCCCACTTCGGAAGGAGCGGTAAGAAGCTAACTATTTTTTAATGAAAAGAAGGATTTTATCACTTTCAATGAATGCGAAAATTGAACGACAAGAAGCAAACAACCTTTTTTTGTAAAATTTTGTTCTTTTAGAATATAGTAGTTTGTCCGGCGGTCACAAGAAATGTAGGCGATGCAAATATCTTGGCAAATTGCCAGGATCACGTTGCTCAAAACAACATAACTTACAGAACATCATGCATCTCGTGTTACGCTCGTTTAAGAACCAATTGGGGGTCATATGTACATACAAATAGGTAGCCAAGCAAATAGTGCTTGATTTCGAATCTCGTGGACATTCCAACGATACACTCCATACTCATCAACTATCTTCTTCTCATTCAACAGAAGTGCATCGTTGGCGTGGCCGCGAACGCGTTCGACGACGGCTGCTATGGCGACGACCCAAACGGCGATGTCACGTGCGTTTGCAGGTCTGTTCTCCCCATTCACAGATATCATTCCCACTTTCACGCAGAAGACCAAAAGGAGTCAGATCACCCTAAATGATTCCGCATTGCCCTTCGATCTCCCAATCGCGCACGGGTGCTACATTCATACATATGTATGAATAGAAATATGTTCACTTAGTGGGCATTAATTGTCTTCTTTGATCGTCCTCCTTTAGTGATTGTATGTAGATTGAAGCCTGTCTTATGGCCATCGCTTTTTCGACCAATCAATCTTTTCCAAGGTCACCACTCTGCATCGTCGACGATTTCGAGCAGTACAAGATAACAGCAGCGAAGCGCGTCACTTGCACTACTTTCATAACGAGAGAAACGGTTAGAACTACATACATACCTAGCAGCTTTATCGATATTCACGGCCCTTCAAATCGCGTGGATAATGAATCTCCTAGAGGGCTGCTACGCAAAGTCGGGATTCGTCTGAATTCGAAATTGGCAGAAACGTACACGTAATGCTATAACATAGTGGACTGCTACACAGTGCAAGCACGAAACCCCAATCGCAACGCGTGGAACAGAACCGCATCGAGTCACATGATGGGACCGTGTGTATGAATCCACTGAATTTCGTACGGATTTGAAGAAGGCTTAGTGTATTCTGCGATTTTCTCATTATCCTACTCTCATTGTTCTTCATTGCACTAGCAGACGTCAATGTTATCTTTAGCATCAGTGAAGGCTACAAGTAGGCGAAAGAGACTGAGAAGCAAGATATTCAGAGAGTACATTAAGCCTGAGTCAAATCTGCCAGCGTATCCCTGAATTATTACAAACTGAAAGACATGTACACCTTTCGACTTTCACAAACTGTCATATAAGATCGTATTTCTATTTCGTTGGACAATTTTAATGGATTTTTTAATGCGAAATGGATATAAAAAAACATGCTCCTAATGCCACAAAACAAATTGATCGTAAATACTTTTGAGTATTTTCAGGAAACAAGTCGGGGGTACTGTTACGCTACCTCAGGCGGCTCCGGCAGCTTCTTAGGCTTTTACCTTTTAGAGCCGAGAAGGGTTGGTTCTTATGAAATCGAGCTACATTTATCGAATATAGATAGGTATCTTTTTTCCCATTACTCCTTTTTTTTGCTTTCCTTCAGTTTTTTCCGAAACACCTGCTTCACCGTCAGCACCGGGGCAACGATGGCGGAACCTACATACGTGCACTTGTGATAATGTCATCGAATCTTATTTATTGATTTATCGTTTTATTTATTTATTGATTTATTAATGAATGTCTTAACGAAGCAGGCACCATGCAAATTATAGATTTATTTATTTATTGTTTTCATGATTTATTTATGAATATCATTTAGAAAGCGTCATGTAATGAAGCGGTGCTTGAGCCGGCTAACCAGGCGGTCCACGGCGATCTCGAATGCTATACGAGCGAGCGCGATGAAACATGCAAAGTAATAATACAAAGCTGGTATGACGAAAAGTATTGAAAAATTGTGACATTTTCTTAAAAAGACAAATTCATATCTGTTCTTGACAGTGCACGAAACTCGTCAATAAGCAATGTTTTTTTTTCCTCACTTTCGTTGGCGCGACTCCTTAAACTGCATGCTCTTTAGTCGTATAGACGCGAATTCAAGGCTCGTTTAAAGGAACTATCCATGGAGCTTAGGAGGCGCTTGTGAAGAACAAACGTTTGAATTCCCGCATAATAAATAGCGGTATACTAGCACAGTATCTATCACAACAAAACAGACTTTGTGAGCCTATTTTCCCTCTGCCTCTCTTCTCTTCCCTCAAAACTCAAGCGTGGCTTGCCGCTTCGCACCTAGTTATCACCTTCTATCTCGTATAGTATGGCCACAAATACAGCAACATTGTAATCTCCATGGAAAGCTCCTTTAAGGGGAAGTTCTGCTTCGTGAAGACTATGTATGCCAGCCAAATCCGTGGCTGCCTTTCTTTCCCAGACGGCAACTCCACGGGCAGCAGAATTGAGGTGTTCTTCTTCTACATCTTGTTCTTATTTATTTATCCATTTAATTAATTATTTATTTATATACATCGATTAAGAGGCGAAAACGGTTGCAGAGATATGACGCGACGGGAGAGCAAAGTAAAATAAGTGAAAAAGGGCTATATTCTAGTGTAGGTTTCTTCTTCAGCTTCTTCGTCCACTTCTACTTTTCTAAATCTTTTTGTTTTTGTTAAAATAAATAATAAAACCAATCGACAGCCTCGAAGAGATAATAAAAATAAACATTAGCAATCAAGTAAGTAGAAATAGCCGCCGAACTTGCCAGGTTGGCTACTTCAAATATGATGACAACGAAGGCTACATTTGCGCGACGTCACTCTGCAACCGCGACGCATCCACGGCACGCGCTGCGGTCGGGGAAGGGGACGTCTGTGATGATGCTCATAGTCAGGTGTGTGTGTATCTGTGAAATCGATCGATAGTGACGTCATCTGTCAGGATGCAACTGCGTCCGCCCTTCTCGTTGTCCTCCTTCTCTCGTGGATCCAAGGGTCTTTAGTCTAGAATTTTTCAAAACGATATTTCCAAAACAGGTTTTTTTTTAATCGATTGATCCATTGCAAATATTCTTTTAGTGTGCTTCACGTGCAAACATAAGATATTGACCGTGAACTATCAGATAAATAATTTGATGCGTGAAAAGCAGATAGCAAAGAAGAGAAGTATTATACAGAGCGATTAAAAAAAAAAGAAGAGCGATCCAAGTGGCTAAAAGCGTACAAGTTATTGGAAGATTGCAAAAGCTCAAAAGGCAACGCTGGAATATGCTTCTGTTTGCTCTTATGTAATTTACATTAAGGAACCCCTTATACTTTATCAGACTAATTGCAAAATTAGTCTGAACTATTTATTACTTATTTTTGTCTAACTAAATCACAGTTTATGCCCTATCCGTGTGAAGATGAAAGAGAATTTCACAATTTTTCAGACAGTTTGATGCTGAGAAGCTCTGTGTGCCATGATAGCTCAGTTGGGAGAGCGTTAGACTGAAGATCTAAAGGTCGCCGGTTCGATCCCGGCTCGTGGCAGTGCTTTTTGTTGCCGGTGCTAATCAAACGTACCACTTCCCTGTGATAGGATGCTCTATGTGTATTCCATATTCCATCAGCATGTAAGTATACACAAATAATACGTAGAATACGTCTGTAAAGCCTAGCGAATCAGAAATGACAACGACACGTGGCAACCTCCTCTTTTTGAATGTGTAACTCTACATACACATTAATAGCTCATTGTCAGTTGGGAGAGCATTAGAAAGGAGATCAAGATCGCTGCTTCGATCCATGCCCTTCTCAAACTTTTTTTTTTTATCGAGAAGCTGGAACTGATTTTTCGTGAGTCGTCTTCAATCATGATCATGAGAACAAAATGTCAAATTTCTTCTCTCTGTCGAGCAACTATTTCTGAATTATTTCTTCTTTATCTGCTGATTTAAGCAAACAATTCAGGTAAGGCACAAAAATATGAGCTTAGTAAAAAAAAAAACATTAAAAAAATTAATAACAATTTTAACCCGTTAGATCATGTAATATTTTTGATTTTTTCTTCATCATTTAAAGCTGGCACCTTTCAATATATTTGTCAACTGGAACATACTGCAAAATAGGGCTTTCGAGATTGCGAGACATATAAGCAAACTACATTTTAGCAAATCCGCAGAATAAGTCTTAAAATCACTTGATTAAGGCTTTCATGGCCAGAAATGTGTCGTGATAGAGAGCAAGAAAGGAACATTGAGAATATAGGAAAGCAAATAAAGAGAGAAAAAGAAAAAAAAAAAAAAAGGAAACCAAAATGCACAATATGAACATTTGATGATTGTGTCCGTAAAATAGAAAGGCTCATCATCTTTGGTCTCAAACGGGGAAGTGGAAGGATTGGAGAGAGGCGCAGGCACACAGACAAAATATCATGTGAAATATGAATGTAGAGTGGAGTACTGGGCGAAAATGCTGATTCCACTGTACATCAACGGGCAAAAAAATTATGGATATCGGCGGAAAGATTCTTGTGTATTGTCAGGAAAGAAGAAAGAGTTCAGCAAGGAACCACCGCTTGCCAGCAATATCATGTGAAATAGTGAAGTAAAAGGGGGGCATCGGCATTCCTATGATAGACAGGTGGGAAAGATTCCTGTGTTTTGTCCGTCAGGGAAGAAGGAAGAAGGTTGAAGGCAGCAAGGGCAGAGCAGATGTCAGAAGGGCCGACCACTCGCCAGTAATAGCATGTGAATTAGTGAAGTAAAGGGAGGGGGGGGGGAATCGGCATCCAAATTGGTAAGGTTCTTGTAGAGAAAAGAAGGGATAGAGGGGAGCGAGAAATCATTCAGAAGTGTTGACCGCTCGCCAGCAATAACATGTGAAGTAGTGAAGTAAAGGGGTATGGGAGGCATCGGCATTCAAATCGGTAGAGAAGAGTGGGGGGGGGGCGGGTAGATCAGAATGGCCCTCCGCCGCCGCCGCCGCCCGCCAGCCGCTCGTTGCTGTCTGCGAAGCGGACTGACTGCTGCTGCTTCGGCGACGGTGGACGAGGCGAGCAGACTGATTGCTGAAATGGCAAGAAAATAGTCATTGAATTTTAAGAAGAAATAAATGATTTGTCAGTCTAGATGCATAGTAAACATGGAAAGGAAAATGAGATTGAAAGAGAGAGAGAGAGAGAGAGAGAGAGAGAGAGAGGGCAAGAGAAAGCGAAGATAGAGAGGGAGAAAAAAGAAAGAGATACACAAGATAGAAGGACATAGAGAAAAAGGAAAGCGAAGACAGAGAGAAAGAGAGACAGGGAGAGAGAAAGTAGAGAGAAAGAGAGAATGAAAAGAGAGAGAGAGACAGAGAGAGAGAGAGAGAGAGAGAGAGAAAGATTACAAACTTTTCGAGAGGGCGGAGCCGAAGACGACGAATTCGTCGCCGCTGGCGTCACGGTCTCTTCCGTATCGACGACGATTTTTGGGATGACTCCGCCGCCGCCTCCACGGGAGGACGCCGTGGGCGAGGGAGGCGCCGAGCCATGCTGTGTCGGCTTCTTCTTCTGTAGTACATATGCATCAGTCAATAAAGAGAGAATCAATGATCAATGATCAATGATCATCGACCGAGAAATAGCTACAGAAATTAAAGGAATTTGTGAGAGTTTTTTTTTGAAGAAAATAAAATTGATATTGATCTCTTTTACTAGACGATTCTAGCAAAGAGGCAGAGAAAGAGGGAGAGTAATAGGAATAAAAGTAAAAATAAAAAATATAGAAATAAATTATACAAAATAATAAACAAATTAAAAAAAGCCATACCGTATTCTCCCTGTTGGCCGGCGCCGGCGTTGAGATGGCGAGCTTGGCGAGTGCGGCAGCGGCCGCTGCCGGGACGTCATCGCCGACGGATGAGTCATCATCGAAGGAGCGATCGACGGCAGAAGCAGCAGCGAGTGGTGGCTGACGTCGCGTGGGAGCCGGCCTCAGACGGAGCGAAGAGGCGCGAGGAGGATGGGCAGAGGAGGAAGAGGAAGAGGCAGGCGCCTGCTGAGACGGCGCGCACAACGAGCCACGACGAGAGAAGGACGCCTGAGAGAATGGTGGAGACATTTTTTTTTGTTCAATGTCAGTTGGAGACGAGAAAAAAAAAGTATGTTTTTAGATTCGCTTCAAATATTAGAAATGCATACCATTTCTCTATTGCTCTTTTAATTTCTCTCTCTCTCTCTCTTTCCATTTTCTCTCTCTTTCTCTCTCTCTCTTTCTCTCTCTCTTTTTCCCTTCTCTCTTTCTCTCTTTTTGCCTTCTCTCATTCTTTCTCTTTCCCTTCTCTATCTGCTTCTCCTTCTCTCTCTCTCTCACTCGGTGTATCTCTTTTTCTTTCGCTCTCTCTCTCACTCTCTCACCTCCTCATCGGTCGTCTCGCCTGCGCCCCCTCGATGAGGCGAGTGCTCGGCGTTCGTCATGGTCGAGCGTCTGGATCGGAATGACGAACGGGAAGAACAAGTCGAGCGCCGTCGAACAAAGTGCAGCGCGATCACGTGGTTCTCGAGACGAACGACCTGAAAGAGAGAGAGAGAGAGAGAGAGAGAGAGAGAGAGAGAAGAAAGAGAGAAGAAAGAGAGAAAGAGAGAGAGAGAAAGAGAGAAGAAAGAGAGAAAGAGAGAGAAAGAAAGAGAGAAGAAAGAGAGAAAGAGAGAGAGAGAGAAAGAGAGAAGAAAGAGAGAAAAAGAGAGAGAGAGAGAAAGAGAGAAGAAAGAGAAAGAGAGAGAGAGAGAGAAAGAGAGAAGAAAGAGAGAAAGAGAGAGAGAGAGAAAGAGAGAAGAAAGAGAGAAAGAAGAGAGAGAGAAAGAGAGAAGAAAGAGAGAAAGAGAGAGAGAGAAAGAGAGAAGAAAGAGAGAAAGAGAGAGAGAGAGAAAAAGAGAGAAGAAAGAAAGAGAGAGAGAGAGAGAGAGAGAAAGAGAGAAGAAAGAGAGAAAGAGAGAGAGAGAAAGAGAGAAGAAAGAGAGAGAGAGAGAGAGAGAGAAAGAGAGAAGAAAGAGAGAAAGAGAGAGAGAGAAAGAGAGAAGAAAGAGAGAAAGAGAGAGAGAGAGAAAGAGAGAAGAAAGAGAGAAAGAGAGAGAGAGATTACGGTAGGTAGTGATATTTGAAAGAGAATACGGTGGATGTTAATTTTTCATCTTATTTTAAGAAAAGTATATTTGAAAGATTAAGCAAGAGGCGCGATTTGAGGTTTTTTTCACTCGTCATATTTTAAAGAGGCAAATGAAAGCAGACCTTATCGATCGAATTGGCGAACTCGACCTCATTGAGGACTTTGAAGTCGAAATTGTGCGCGTCGTTGAGCTCTGTGCGGAACAGGCGTACGGTGACGTCATCCTGCATGTAAATGCTTTTTTTTTAAAGAAACAACAAAAGCTTACAATTATAGGCTGTGTTTATGGCTAAAATAAAGTAAAATAAAGTAAATGTCTTATTGTTAAGTACTGTTTTGTATACAAAGAAAAGGTGAACTAAAAACATTCAAAGAGAAATCATTTCAATACACATACCTGCAAGGATGCGAATCGGACGCAGAGCATGGCGAGATCGTAGAAGACGCGCAGGCGCGACGGATGCGTCGGACGCCGCCAGATGCGACGTCCCATCAGGAACATGTCGGCGTACTCGCGAGTCACCTAATAATAATGATTTATCAACTTTACACCAATTCGCTTTTAAATGTATACAAATTTTTTTATTTTTAGCTCCAGAATCTAGGAACTGTGAATCCTAGTGACGATGCGAAATGATAAAATAGCAGCAATCCACCCACACATGATGACTCATATCTTTCACGTGGCAACACGTATTGGGCGCATTTTTTTTTAGATTATAAGATTTCTTTGTGTAAAGTAAATTAATAAATATATGTAAATAAAAAATGATGTATAAATTTCACAATGTTATAAATAAGAAGAAAAAGAAACACAAACCTCGTCCCAGAGCTTCTTCTTTTCCTCCATCGCAACGAGCGGCGCGAGCCGGTAGTAGCAAGCGTAGACAGCGGAAGCGTACCTAAGATGAGCATACTATTTTGAATTTTAAATATCATTAAAGGATCGTTCAGGAAAATGTGCGTGCATATCAAAAATAGCATTTTCCACCCTTTCTTCTTTTTTGCCCTTCTACACACGTTCTCATTTCCCTCCTACTCGCTCAGAATACAAAATACTTTCTTAGTACTTGAGAAGGTCGAGAGAGAATGGGGAAAGAAGATAGAAAAATGAGAGCAGGAAATTTCTTATGATACGCACATTAGGCCGAAGCGGCAGCAGGAACTGGGAGAAAAATAATTATGATAAAAATTTGTTTTTTTTTTAAATATATATTTCAATGCCCCCCATTGGACCCATTCTTACCATGCAAGAAAAAGACTAGTTTGTTATATAAATATATTTTTGATGAGCTTTCGTTTTCTTACCACGCAAGGTAGCAGTACTTCTTCGAGATGGCATGCAGTCGATGCAGCCATTCTAAGCAGAGGGCGCGTCTCTCATCTGGCTCGCCTTCTTCCGGGTCGCCGTACTGGAAAGGAAAGTGTTTTATTCTTATTTTATTAAATTTTTTTTGCTTTGTCCAAAGTTTTTTTTTAAATCTATTTGTAAGGTTATTTCTGCAAGAAAAATTGTTCTCCATTTTTTTCTCTTCCTCTTTCTGACCTTTACTCTCTCTCTCTCGCTCTCTCTCTCTCTCTCTCTCTCTCTCGCTCTCTCTGCTTTCTGTTCTCTCTCTCTCTCTTTCTCGCTCTCTTTGTCTCTCTCTCTCTTTCTCCCTCTTTCTCTCTCTGTCTCTCTCTCCCTCTCTCACTCTTTCGTTTCTCCCAACCTGAAACCGGAACAAATCATTCGCCGTCCAGTTCTCGCCCTTGCGTCGAAGTCGCTCGAGCTCCGAGCTCGGATTGCGATGCATCTTTGCGGTAACCACTCGACGAATCGGTCGGTCTGCCAAGGAGGGGGAATTTTAAATTTCTCGCCAAGTGCATTTCTAATTCTAATGTCTTCTTTATTATTACTGCAAGCACATTCAATTACTACTATACAGCTCCGCTTTTGTAAAGCAAGTTAATATAACATTATTATAGAATATATATTTATATTTATATTATTTATGCGCTGAAATTTTGCGCTGAAAAGCGAAGCGCGCGAGTCAGCGGCAAACTTACGAGAATCAGAATCGGAGCATGCGAAGTTGAAGCAAGAGTAAGTCATCTCTGTTTATTGACTGGAGGATAGACTTCTAGTTTCCAAGGAAGCACTATAGACAGGAGGAAAGCTGGCTGTGGAGCTAAGGTGTGTCCTTATAGGTGGCTACTATATAAACTTCTTTGTGGAAGCTATAGATACGTAGTTCCGCTATTCACGTCGTCTGTCCCGCCCTCTCATATAGCAGCAGCTGTTTCGTCTTGTTCGCGAAGGGAAATGGCTAGAGAGAGAGAGAGAGAGAGAGACAGATAGAGAGAGAGAGAGAGCGAGAGAGAGAAAGAGAGAGAAAGAAAGAGAGGGGGGTTGCGAAAGAAAGGATAAAGCTTATAGAGGAAACGTAAAGCTTATGACGTCATCATGATGAAATGTGAACGTGGAGGTAGAGCCAATTGGTGTGTATTGTTTTTTGGTTGCTTCTCTATCTTTATCCTTCATCCGGCCTAGCGAAATGAAAAAAATGGCCAACTCATTCTCTCGCCATTCTCCCACGGGATTAGTCATAATAGAGTTGAACGAAGAGCGCGTGCGCTCTTCGTTCAACTCTATTATGACTCATACGGGGGTAAGAGAGAGAGAGAAAGAGAGAAAGAGAGATAGAGAGAGATAGAGAGAGAGGGGGCGAGAGAGAGAAAGTGAGACTGAGAGAGAGAGAGAAAGTGAGAAAGAGAGAGAAATGGAGACACAAAGACAGAGAAAAAGAGAGGAAGATAGAGATAGAGAGAGAGAGAGAGAGAGAGTCAGAGATTAGGAAAAATAGACAGAAAAAAGAGATCTTTGCTACTATGGCTAAACACCCCCGCAGAGAACAATAGCGGAATGGTCCAGAAGGCCATAGTGGTCTTGCACGCAATTCGAGTGCGTAGTAGAACAGGAAACGTATGAAGTTATGTCAAAAGCATGACGCCGCTTACTACATGTGTAAAGTTTTATTTTTATTTTTATTAATTTATATATATACATATATACATACATATTTATAATTTAACCTTCAAAAATATACTCCTATTTTAAATATTTAAATTAATTCATCGAAAATAAGATTAATATACTCTGGCAAAAACATTTCGGCTTCTAATTGAATAGACTCATTGTCTGCCAACAGCATGAAGACAATTATTTTTTGTTATTCGTTTCTTCGATTAATTTTTCGTCAGTCTCTCCAGTACTGTCAAAATAAAATAGTAGGCTGGCTCTGCCACCACTCTAATTCGTGATGTCATATATGTTATTGTTTGACATTTCGTGACGAAATGATGAAAATAGAAAAAGAAACAGCGAGAGAGAGAGAGACCCAAGGAATGACGCTGAAGGGATCTCGTGGAACATGAAGCCAGTGTGAAAAAGTATTCAGGAAAAAAGAGAGAAAGGTTGAGTGAGAGAGAGAGAGAGAGAGAGGGAGAGAGAGGAAACTCAAAGGAGACAACTAGAGAAAGTTTGTGAGACTCCGTGGTTCTGAGATCGATCAGTCAGCCAGTTCGAATCTGGAAAAGATCAAAAACAGAGAGAGAGAGAGTGAGAGAGAGAGAGAAGAGAGAGAAATAGAAAGAGAGAGAAATAGAAAGAGAGCAAGAGAGAGAGAGAGAGAAATAGAGAAAATCCAGGTGTGTGATACGGATCTGAAACTTTAATGATACAATGAGAAATGTTTGTTTGAGAGAAATGAAGCGAGAGAGCAAGGAAGAATGAGAGAGCGACAGAGAAAGAAAGCGAGAACGCCAATTGGCAATGGGGGATGATGACGTCAATGCTGTGATCGGAACAGGGAAGAGATGAGAGAGAGAGAGAGAGAAAGAAAGAGAGAGAGAAGAGAGAGAAGAGAGAAAAGAAAGAGAAAAGAGAGAGAGAGAGAGAGAGTGAGAGAGAGAGAGTACAATAGATCAGGGGAATAGGAGAAGCTAGAAAGAAGGCAATAAAGACAAATGGGATTCTGTGCAAAATACGACTACAATCTTTATGTGGTAAATCACCAGAAAACGGATTCGAGTCTCGAGAAGGCAGATTCGACGGATTTATAAAGAGATAGCGAGTTAGGGGGGGGAGAAAGATGTAGTGATACAGAGAGGAAAGATAGAGAGAGAGAGAGATAGAGAGAGAGGAGAGAGAAAAAGAAAGAGAGAGAGAGAAAGAGAGTGAAAGAGAAAGAGAAAGAGAGAGGAGAGAGAGATAGAGTGAAAGTCGAAAGTTTCTAAGGAAATGCGTAAAAGTTTGGAAAGAGATTTATAATAGAAAAAAAACATACTTTCTTCTACAACTCTCATTTGCTGGGCGTAGAAAAAATACGGTCCTGACTTTTGGCCGTGAGAGTGGAGAGGAGGATGTGAGGAAATTGAAAAGGGGAAAAAAGTTAAAGGCGGCGAAAGGCCGCGAGATTACATAGGCAACATTAATCATAATACGCGCACAAGATAGAGAGAGAGATAGAGAAAGAGAGAAAGAGAGAGAGAGAGCGAGAGAGGGAGAGAGATTAAGTGTGCGAGAGGAAGATTATTGTATAATCGAGTATGGTCTACTAGATTATAGCGAAACTTTTCGATAATTGTATGGCAGACATTGTGTGGATTTGTATCGGAAATGCTTCGATAGACATCCGGATTTCGAAACAACTGCATCTCTCTCTCTTTTTCTCTCTCTCTTTCTCTCTCTCTCACTTTCTCTCTCTTCTCTCTCTCTTCTCTCTCTCGCCCTGTCTCTCTCTTTCTTCTCTCTCCCCCCCCCTCTCTCCCTCGCACCCGCCGGAAAAGGAGAAGCACCGCAACCGTGGGGGCATCAGGTGTCTAGTCTGGACAGCGCAGCCACAATGCCGAGATAAAATCCGGCCGGATATTATATGGCCTGTTCGAATAGGGGGGGGGGGGGAGATGGGGAGGATATCCGCCCTCTCTCCTGTCTCGGCGGACGGATGGATACTTATGACAACTTCCGTGTGGAAGCATATCTCCTGCGCGACATCTCTTTCTCTCTTTCTCTCTCTCTCTCTTTCTTTCTCTCTCTCTTTCTCTCTCTCTCTCTTTCTCTCTTTCTCTCTTTCTCTCCTTCTTTCTTTCTCTCTTTCTCTCTTTCTTACTTCTTTCACACGTTCTATCCTTTTCTTTCATTTTCTTTCTCTCTTTTTCTTCTTCTCTCATTCTCTCTTACTATCTCCTTCTTCTTCTCATTGCGGTTCCACAAATGCTGCCTGCAAATCTGGCAAAGTCTCTCTCTCTCTCTCTGCCTTTAAATTCTCTCTCTCCCTCTCCCTCTCTCATGCTCTCTCCCTCTCTATCTCTATCTCTCTCTCTCTCTCTCTTTCTCTGCATCTGACGTCTAATCTCTCACAATCGCTCCCGAGAGAGTGGAACCTTGCGCATCCACCCTCCAAAACCCCACGGGGGCTACATGATGAAGCGTCTCACTACGAGTGTTTTGACAGCATTTCAGTCTAGGCTAGCAAGAACATTATCGCTCTCGCTGTTCCTCCATCTCTCTTTCTCTCTCTCTCTCTCTCCTCTCTCTCTCTCTCTCTCTTCTCCCCCTCTCTAGACCCCCCCCCCTCCTTCCCAAACGACGAAACCCGGGGCCGTTCACTCAGCCATCATAATAAGTAGCGACTTCCTCTTCCGCCTTCACTATTCGCCCCTGACAATGAGGCTTGCCTTCACATCGAGAGATAGACCGCAGCCAGCCGTCCGCCGGAAAGAAAGCCAGACAAGACTGACTGTCTTTTTTTTTTGCTGGGTGGTCTCACAGGACAACCAAAATGTTGTTGTGTCTTCTGTCGGGCGACATATTTTTGTCTCGCCTGATCCAAGCTCTCTGATCCGCCGGCGATAAGTATAGTGAAAAGTGACCGAAAAATAGAAGGCGGAAGTACGGATAATATTAATACTTTGTATATATCCGTTACTACATATATGTACATATGTATGTGTACTACCTTCCACATTCATAGGTTCAGTTATTCCCGTAAGAGCTGTCTTTGAAACGTTTCTTTTTGGCTGTTGATAGATCTTGTTGTTGTCGAACAAGCAGAACAAACAATTGGGTGTTCTCCGGTTCGAAGGGAGAGAGAGAAAGAAATAGAGATAGAGAGAGAGAAAAAGAGAGAGAGAGAAAGAGAGAGAGAAAGAGAGAGAGAGCGAGAGAGAGAGAGAGAGCAAGAGAGATAGAGAGAGATGGGGTGGGAGAAGAAGAGGAGCGATTTAGATTGGTGCCGCTGCAAAGTGGCAGATCAGACCACGTGCATTTTCTTGCTCTTTATCACCCCATCACTGATTCTGGGAAGATCTCTTGTTCTCCAAAATATCGCCGATATTACTATCTTATCCTCTCTCTTTCTCCGTTTCTTTTTTTCTTTCTCTCCCTCTCTTCAATCTCTTTCTCTATCTCTCTCTTTTTCTCGCACTCTCTCTCCCTCTCTTCAATCTCTTTCTCTGTCTCTCTCCCTCTTTTTTTTCTCGCACTCTGTCTCTCCCTCTCTTCAATCTCTTTCTTTCTCTCTCTCTCTCTCTCTGTTCACTCTCTCTTCTTTTGCTCTCTCTAATGTTTCGGCGGCAGGAAAAAGGAAAAGTCTCCCGTTGACGTCACAAACAACGTGGCAATGCCCATCTTCCCCCTTATCTTTATTCCCCCTAAATCTACCCCTCTCACAAATCGTGGAAAAAGGGCCCCGGAGAGACGTGGCTGTGAAATTGGAGAAGAAAATAGAGAAGAAGACAAGAAGAAGAAGGCCGACGGGGCAAATTCTGCAGACCTTTTTCTGAGCAATCATCGCTATTGCCTTTTTTATTATTTCTCTCTCTATCTCTGCTCTCTCTCTCTCTAGTTCTCTCTTTCTCTCGTTCTCTGTCTCGTTCTTTCTCGTTCTCTCTCTCTCTCTCGCTCATTTACTATCTTACCGAAAACCCTCTTTCCAGATCCACCTTCTCATGTTACTTATGTTCGAGAGCTGGATATATGAATGTATGCACATGTGTACATATATTAGTATGTTCATACCCATGCTCACATATTTGTATGCACTTGCATATTTACCTGTTCTCCAGAGAGGATTAAGGAGAGAGATAGGCAAACAAAGAGAGAGAGAGAGAGAGGGAGAGAGATAGAGAGAGAGAGACAGAGAGAGACAAAGAGAGGAAGAGAGAGAGAGAGATAGAGAGGGAGAAGTAGAGAGAGA
The DNA here is from genome assembly GCA_945643635.1 of Allodiplogaster sudhausi. Classification (NCBI taxonomy): domain Eukaryota; kingdom Metazoa; phylum Nematoda; class Chromadorea; order Rhabditida; family Diplogasteridae; genus Allodiplogaster; species Allodiplogaster sudhausi. Next base: position 645,132 of record CALZFC010000132.1, read on the forward strand.
GGGAGATAGAGAGAGAGAAAGAGAGTGAGTGCCAGGATGCGGAAACTCTACCACACCTTCTATTCATTCCGCGTTATACTTGATCCGTGAACAAAGAGTATACAAGAAACGGGAGATAAGAGCATGTTCAAGTGTTGGAGAGCAGAAATCGTCTCGAAGGAGAAAGACCAAAGGCGCCCGAACCCGTCGAGTATCGGTTGCTCGCTCTCATTCTCTCTCTCTCTCCCTATATCCCTCTCCATCTCTCCCTCTATCTCTCTTTCTCTCTCTCTCACTCTCTCTTTCTCTCTCCTCCTCTCTTTCTCCCTCTTTCTCCCTCTCTCTATATCTCTCTCCCTATCTCTCTCTCTCTTTCTACCTCTCTCTTCTTCTCACTCCGATCCTACATTCAGACCACCACCGACACCTATTGTGTAGCAAGAAAGAGGCTCCTTACACTTGTCAAGAGATGCCATTCAAGTTTCATCAGTCTAACGAATTTTTTTTTGCTTCCTTTTCTCTCTCTCTCTCTCTCTCTCTCTCTCTCTCTCTCTTTTCTCACAATCTCACAATCTCTCTCTCTAGCTCGTTCTCTCTCGATCTTCCGCTCTTGGACTATTTCTTCGTCTCAACTTCTGATAATACAAGGTGTGGCTGTGTGACAAGCTATATTCATGAAGAAGAGACAGAGAGAGAGAGAGAGAGAGAGAGAGAGAGAGGAGGGGGAGAGAGACAGAGAGGAAAGGGAAAACGAGAGAGAGAGAGAGAGAGAGAGAGAGAGAGAACAAAGAATTAAAGTAAAGTGAGAGTGCCCAAGGCTAAGAATAAGCCCGGCAGCTGTTCTTCTTCTTCTTTGGCCTCACGGCTTCTTGGCTTCCATACCTCGAAATTCTCGTCAAGGAAAGTAGGGGGAGGCAGAGAGAGAGAGAGAGAAAGAGTGAGAGAGAGAGAGTGAGAGAGAGTGAGGGAGAGAAGATTGAGAGAGACAGTTAGTGAGGTAGGAGTGATAGACCAACTAGATGATGTGAGACAGTGAGGGAAGTCGGCGACAAAAAAAAAAGAATTATTTTAAAGTTAGGAAAACAATATGCTTTCCGGGAAAAAAAAACAAGAAGAAAGTGCTCAAAGAAATGTGCACTTTAGACTATTTCATTTTGATGCTCGAGAGCTCGCTCTGGTCCCTTTTACTTTCTTTCTCTCTCTCTCTCTCTCTCTCGCTCTCCCTCTCTCGCACTCTCTCACTCTCTCTTTCTGCTATCTCTCTCTCACTCTCTCTCTCTTTCTGCTATCTCTCTCGTCCTCTCGGTCTCTCTCTCTCTCTCTCTCTCTCTCTCTCTCTGCCATAGTTCACGCATTATCACGAGCTTGCACTTAGATGGAAAGACTTATGGCATTGCACTTTTGCAGATTAAATTGAAGGCTCCTCTCATTCTCTCTTACTACATTGTCCTCTTTCACTCTAATACTCTCTCTACACCTCTATTTCTTTCACTCACTCTCTCTCTCTCTCTCTCTGTCTCTCTCTTTCTCCTGCTCCATCTCTCTCTCTCTCTATCTCCATTTTTATTTATTTCAAGCTCTCTCTTTCTCTCTCTCTCTCCCTCTCCCTCTACGGGAGATGCTTCGCATCCTTCAAGACGTCACAACTAGACATCGTAAACCATAGAAGCTTCACTCTATTTGACATCGTCAAAACCTTCCCTCCATAATATCCAACTATGACTATTCTGACATGGAGAAGGAGTCAACAAGTAAGTTATTCGGTCCCCGTCGTCTTCCGGGTCTTCTTTCGCACTACATCACAGCATGCTTAACATTAGCATCGCAAATCAGGGTAGCTAGATGGCTCAGAGGAAGACAGAGAGTCAGGGAGAGAGACAGAGAGACCGAAGGAGACAGAGACAGAGAGGGAGAGAAATAGAGAAAGAGAGACAGAGAGAAAGAGAGAAAGAGAGAGAGAAGAGAGAGACAGAGAGAAAGAGAGAGAGAGAGAGAGAGACAGAGACAGAGAGAAAGAGACGGAACCTGTCCAAATAGTCCTCTTGCCCTAGGGCTGTCGCTGATTTAGACGTTGAGTTTTTCTCAGCCTTTCTCTGCTTCTCTCTTTAGCGCTCTTCGTACAAGATTGTGAGTCAGACAAGTTAATCTTTTTTTGCAAAAGAAAAGCGCCGAAAATTGAAAGCTCCAAGAACAATTAAAAGAAGACGGATAGGAGCTAAGAGAGAAGTCGTAAGAGAAGAGTGTTTTTCTTAGAAATAGAGAGAGAAAGAGAGAGAGAGAGAGAGAGAGAGAAAGAGAGAGAGAGAGAGAGAGAGAAAGTAGAGAAGTAGATGCAAACGATGCAGAAACTGAATGCGAGACTAATTGTAAGGCCGAATTCAGCCGCTCGATCGACATGAATGCGTAATGAGTGGTGTGACAAGAGCCGTTATTGAGCAGAGCGTTTAAGCAAATTTTATTCTAAATATATTTTAGTGTGCTACCGTAGAGTAACGATTCCGTGAAATCCTAATTTGGATATCACAGAATCGCCGCAACCTCACTCGCGGACGCACTAACATACATGCACGTACCAGGATGCGGCTGGAGCTTCGCGAGACTTCGTCGCCGTTCTCGATCCGCTCGCTGGCTGCTCTCGTCGCTCAGCAGCGATTTGAGCTGACCGACGCATTTCTAAAATATTTATTTTAAGTGCATTATTTTAATTACCTAATTTGTAAAAAAAAAATTTACTTTTTTTTTTAAAGAAAACGCTTTTCAAATGAACGAAAATATACATTTAAAAAAATAAAAAAATAAATAAAAATAAAAATAGATAAATAAAAATCGCCTCCAACTCGATATTTCTGAAAGAACGCCACCAGCAGATCGGCCTTCGCCTTCCGGAGACGCCGGCCAAAGGTCGCCTTCTTCGTGACGCGCATCTTAAAATAAAATTATTTTCAAAAAATTAAAAATAACTAAAAATTTATCAAATATAAACAAATGTTCACAATATCTTTCTTTGTTTCAAACGAAATTTTGGCTAAAATATTGCCAAATAATATGCAGTAATAGATGGAGTGCATATGTATGTATATGCATATTATATACGTTCATACATACATATAAGACAATGTCAACTTAATAATTTTACTGTTTTAAAAAGGGCGAAAATTTACTATTCCACAGAACGTTGATTTGACAACTTTTCCTATCGTCGGGAATGGGAAACAGTGGAATGTTCTATATTCCGGGGATAAAATGACGGCCTAACCGAAAAATAAACAGAAAAAAACCTAATTTTTTAGTTGACATTGTCTTACATGTATAATAATGGTCGCCAATACACATACATTCCATTGTCCAGTGCGACCTCAACGGAGGCAGCCTCAGGCAGGGTATTTATAGGGGCCAAGAAGGGTGTCGTCCATACATACATATGATGACTAATAGTATATTATACTTCTAAAAATGGCGGCGGTCAAACTGCCCGTGACCGGAAAATGGAAAGAATTAAAGAATTTCATCTCGATAACCGTCATTATCTTTTGCTTACGTAGCATTCAGCAATGGCAAAAAAAAACACAGATGCAATTACTGATGAACGTTTGCAGAACGAAGCGAACAATGTTGTCTGGTCATGTTTAATAGAGAATGAGAGAGAGAGAGAGAAAGAAAGAGATAGATAGAGAGAGCGGAATACCGAGAAAAAAGAGAGACATCGAAAGAGAGAGAGAGAGATAGAGAGAGAGAGAGGAGAGAACGAGAGGAAATTTAAGAAGAGAGTACATCGGTGGTAAGGCTCACTAGTCAATCCACTGAAGGAGGGGGGGTGCATCCATAAAGAGTAATGTTATGAGTATGCCGGGCGAAGAAAGGGTCGAAGGAAGACAGAGAGAGAGAGAGAGAGAGAGAGAGAGCGAGAGAGAGAGAAAGAAAGTGAGAGAGCGAGCGAGAAAGAATGAAACAGAGAGAGAAAGAGAGAGAGAGAGAGAGAAAGAGAAAGAGACAAAGAATGTGAGAGAGAGCGAGCGAGAAAGAATGAAACAGAGAGAGAAAGAGAGAGAGAGAGAGAGAGAGAGAGAGAGAGAGAGATGACTACTACATAGATTAAAGAAGTGCTCAGTCAGCGGAAACGTATCTGTCAGAAGCAGTCGCGCAGAAGAAGAAGAAGAAGATCCATTCAAAAGCGCTACTCATTATGCCAAATTGCATAGTTTATAAATATACTCTCTCTCTCTCTTTCCCTTTCTCTCTCGCTTCTCTCTCTCTCGCTCTCTCTCTCTCGCTCTCTCTCTCTCTCTCACTCTCTCTTTCGAAGGGGAAGTCATTATAGACAGAAGACAAAGTTGTACATCTACGCAATTCAAGACACTATTTTTAGCAAAGAACTAGTGACTTAGCGGTCCAATCAGTACACAGAACGGTCTTCATTTATTTAATTTATGCAAATTGTTTCAATAAAGAAATTAATAGTTATAACCTATAATTTTACAAAATTAGAAGTTTAAAAAATAAAAAAAAATAAAGCCAAACATTATCTGTCGGTCGGACGACGCTGCTCATTGAAGTTGTTTACTTCTTCTTCTTCTCGTCTTCTTGTCACCTTCAGCTTCCTGTCAACCACCGCTCATGAGTCGATGCACGTAGAGAAATGGTCGACGAATACTTTTGATACTCGTCTGTCTGGTGAAGAATTCTTGGCACAGAGCCAACAAAAACTTTTGCTCCGTCTATCTGCAGAGACGAGAGAGACGTTAAGTTTCTCAAGACATGCGATTTTATATTTTATATTTATAGTGCGCGAGCGAGTGAGCCGAGGGAGCGACGACTACTAAAGTTTCGAAGATACGCACGCGCGAGAGTATATGGAACAGCGAGGCACGAGAGGCTATTGTCGGGTGAAGGGAGGGGGAGGCGGAAAGGCAAAGGAAACATTACTCAAGTGAGCCAGAGAGAGAGAGGGCGAGAGAGAGAGTGAGAGAGAGAGAGTGAGAGAGAGGGCAAGAGAGAGAGAGAGGGCGAGAGAGAGCGAGAGAGCGAGAGAGAGAGTAAAGAGTGAGCTTCCTGATTCTTCTTTTTTTTGCAGACAAAAGCCAAGCTATTTCGCATCTTTGTGCACGAGTTGAACTCTCGTCTTTGGACCAAAACTGGACCAACACTTCAAGTCCATCCTCTCAGTTGCTCTCCCACCTCCGTTTCGCCTTTCTACAACTTCGCGCCACACCCCTACATGCACACCTATTTGAGTCCGACCAATTTTTAAAACACGAAAAAGAAACACGAAAAAAAAGATGCCACACAGAGATGAGGGGGAGTGTGGAGGGCGGGGGTGCCAACAACATGCTTTTTAGGGCAAAGGCAAAGGGTTCGGGGAACAAGTGGTAGCTGTTTGTGTTCATACATATACGTAGTATGAAGTGAAAGTGTGCCTGAAGATTAATAAATTCTAAGACACCAACGATGACTAATTGACGGAAAAAGGTCAAATAAAGTTAATTTGGTTAAAAAAGCAAGAGGAGAATACAGGAATTATTAGCGGTGAGCTTTGAATAAATCATGCATAAGGAATATGCAGAAATAAAATAAAATTTTAAAACGTAATTTTATTCATAGAGCGACAACTAGCACATGGTCAGTGAGAAAACGAGCAAGCGATAAAATTAAAGCAAAAGGCATCGTGTGAAGAACTATGAAGGAATCATATAGAAGACAGCGGTAAAATATGTATGTAATTTAAGTGAGCCAAAAAATCACTTTTGAATTCGCACTTTTTTGCCTGAGACATTAAAAATATTCGAGTAATTGGCTGTACACAGCGGCTGAAGTAAATCGTGTTTCTAGAAATTGTTCGAAGGTGAGAGCCACCACCGCATGGCTGGCGCTGTCTACCTTTTTGCTCTCCGGAGTCGAGTCTGTTTTCGTCTCGAGAGGGGCTGAGTGAATCATTGGCAAGATAGAGAGAGAGAGAGAGAGAGAGAGAGAGAGAGAGGAGGAGGAGGAGGAGACATAGAGCAGACTGTCACACTCTTTCTTTCTTCACACTCTCTCAAGTCTCTCTCTCTCTCATCCTCTCTTGCGCTCCCTCTCTCTGTGTCTCTTTCTCTCTCTCTCTTTCTCTCCCTTTCTGTCTCTCTCTAGTCATGCACTTCTTGACAATGAAAGAAGACAGCCGACCTGCTGCTTCTCTCTTTCAAGAGAAGATTGACGAAGATAAGAAGCGGCCCTCCGGTGCGGTGATGGGAAAACGATAGGTTTAGGTGGGGGGGGGGTCGACGAGAGAGGGAGAGGGGACAGACAGAGAGAGAGAGAGAGTGAGAGAAAGGGAAAGATTGAGAGAGAAAGAGAACGAGAAATAGATATAGAGGTAGAGAGAGATACAGATAGGGAGCAAAAAAAGATAGAGGGAAAGAGGGAGAGAGAGAGAGATAGATAGAGAGGAAGAGATAGAAGAGAAAGAGCGAACGAGAGAGAGAGAGAGAGAGAGAGAGAGAGAGATAACAGACAACTAGAGCACCGCGTGACACCTGTGAAAGAGCGTGTATATCTTCCTTCTGGCGGGCTACGTTCCGCCAGCCAGCCGAAAGTCAGGTTATCCTCTCTCATCTTCAGTGGCAAGGAGAAGAAGGAGGAACACGGACTCTTTTGCCGGAGTCTCTTTTCAGTCGCTTTTTACAGCCGTCCCCTTGTTTCTTTCTCTCTTTCTCTCTCTCTCTCGCTCTTTTTATCTTTTTTTCTCTCACCCTCTCTCTCTCTCCCTCTCTCTCGCTCTCTTTATCTTTTCTCTCTCTCTGTCTCTCTCTCGCTCTTTTTCTCTTTTTTCTTTCACACTCTCTCTCTCCCTCTCTCTCGCTCTCTTTATATTTTTTTTTCTTCTCCCCCCTTTTTTTCTTCCTCTCTCTCTTTATTTTTCTCTCTCTCTCTCTCTGTCTCTCTCCAAGTCTATGCAACTGTTCCCAACCTCTTATTTTTCTCCCTTTGCCTCTTCTATACCTAAATCTTTCCTCTTGACTTGCCTCTCTTTCATCCTTTACATTTAAACGCTTTCTTTTCTTTGCTACTTCAGCCATTCCTTTTGTTCGCAACGTCTTTAGTCATTTTTGCATCTCTGCCATTCTGTTGATCCCAAGTCTTTCTCTCTCTCTCTTTCTCCCTCTCTCTCTCGCTCTTTCTTTCTTTCTCTCTCTTTCTCTCTCTCTCTCTCTCTTTCTCTCTCTTTCTTTCACTCGCTTTATGCTGTGTCTCGTTCGCCGGCTGTTTATCCTACTGCACCTGAACTCTCTCCTCGAGATATCCCATTGGTGAAGAGAAACCGAGAACGAGAACAACAAACTGCGTGTGAGAAGTCGGCGATGCGGAACCACGAGGTGCAGGGAAGGGAAGGGAAGATCATAGGGCGGAAGGAGCAAGAGAAAGAGAGAGAGAGCGAGAGAGAGAGAGATCGAGAGAGAGATCGAGAGAGAGAGAGAGAGAGGAGAGAGGAGAGAAGAGAGGGGAGAGGAGAGAGAGACAGAAAGAGAGGATAGAGAGGAGAGAGAGAGAGAAAGAGAGAGAGAGAGAACTCGTGATCAGTGTAAATTCATAAGCACTACATATGTATATATGATTAAGGGCAAGCAAATCATATGCTACATAACAAGACGGCCATTTCAAAAGCCGTATGTATTTAGCAGCGGAGACGAAACAAAAAAGTTTAAAGAAAAAAAACCCCACCTCAACCTGTGCATTTAGGGAAGAAAAGCAGGAAATTTGCAAAAAAAAAGACATACGAGGCAAATGGCCGTTGAAATATTACAAAATCTTATTAAAAAAAACCAACAATTGTAAATATTGTGCTAACTATAAGGAGACTTTTTTTTTTTACAAATCACAGTCAACTAAAAGGGAACTGATCAAACTGGTGTTACACAACAACAAATAGGAGAGATGTCATAATAGAGCCCGTTTGAGCAACTGGCAAAACGTTTGGTGTCGTGACATAAACAGCACATCAACTACTGGAAAACGGGGACGTCAGTGTGAGCGATACTGGGAGAAGAAGTTGTAAAGGAGATACAGGGAGTAGGAGAGAGAGAGAGAGAGAGAGAGAGAGAGAAGGAGAGGGAGAGAGAGAGTGAGAGAGAGGAGAGAGGGAGAGTTAGAGACGGAGGGAGAGAGACAGAGAAAGAGAGAGAGAGAGAGAGAGAGAGAGAGAGAAAGAGAAAGAGAGAGAGAGTGAGAGAGAGAGACTGAGAGAGAAAGAGGGAGTGAGAGGGAGGAAAGGGAGAGAGGGAGAAAGGGAGAGAGAGACAGAAAAACAGAGAGAGAGAGAGAGAGAGAGAGAGAGAGAGAGAGGAAAGAGGAAGTAGACACCGAAAGTAAGCAGCAGCAACACTTGGCACACCAGCCTGCTGACCCGGTGGAGTGGTTTGTCGTGTCTGTGACGTGTGCAGAGTGGCGGCGTGCTTTATGAAAGGCAATCTCCGGAGGGAGGAAGTAGAGAGAGAGAGAGGGGGGGGGAAAGAGAGAGAGAGAGTGGAGAGATAAGCAAAGAGGGAGAGAGAGAGAAACAGAGAAAGAGAAGCAGAGAAAGAAAGGAAAAGAGAGAGGTTACCTGATGAAGCTAAAAAGTTTTGTTGCAAGACACACTTGTCGTTTTCTCCAATTTCCTTCTTCTTCTCTCTTTCTCCTTCTTCGCTCTCTCTCCCTCTCTCGTTCTCTAGTCTTTCTCTACTCTCTCTTATCTCTCTACTCTCTCTTCTCTCTCTACTCTCTCTTCGCTCTCTCTCCCTCCTCTCTCTCCCCCTCTCTCTCTTTATTCGTTCTTCTACTTCCTGCTTCATACTATACAAAAGTCTGGTATCGCTTCCGAGTATTTTCAGACAAATGTTTTCCTCCATAACATAGACGGCATAACAATTTCTCGTCGAATTTCACATTCTCTCTTTCTCTTCCTGATTTTCGGCATATCTCTCTTATAATCATATTTCTATCTCACACTCTCTTCTCAAGTTCATCTTCTCGTTGTCATCTCAGATTCGTTACTGATGGAGTGAGAAGAAACATGGAGAGAGTGCAATAGAGAGAGAGAGAGAGAGAAAGAGAGAGTGCGAGAGAAAACAGAGAAAGTGAGAGAGAGAGTGCGAGAGAATACAGAGAAAGCAAGAGAGAGAGAGAGTACGAGAGAATACAGAGAAAGCGAGAGAGAGAGAGAAAAGAATCGAGGGCATTACCACAAATATGGCACGCTTACTACACACTACGACGACGAAGTCTTCCTCCGGAAAATCTCGAGGGAATTGCGGAGCGGGAGACCAAAATATATGGAAGATCGACGTAGAGAGCGAGAGATAGAGAGAGATAGAGAAAGAGAGAGCGAGAGAGAGACAAAGAGAGAAAGAGAGAGAGAGAGAGCGAGAGAGAGAGGGAGAACGAGTCAGAGAGAGCGAGAGATATAGACAGAGGAGAGAGAGCAGAGAAAATGGGATAGAGAGAGAGAAAGAGAGAGCGAGAGGGAGACAGAGAGAAAAAGGGAGAGAGAGAGAGAGAACAGAGAAAGAGAGAGAGAGAGTCAGAGTGCAAAATGCGGAAGAAGGCGCTTTCGTAGAAGTGCACTTGCAAGTGAGCTTTCTTCTCCCATGAGGACCATCAGCCTTTGTTACGGAGCAGAATGCGAGCGAGTAATATAATTAGACAAAATGAAGTTGGACCGGGGAGAGGGAATGAGAGAAAGAGAGAAAAGACAGAGAGAACGAAAGAGTGAGTGAGAGAGAGAGGGAGAGAGAGAAAACGAGAGAGAGACAGAGAGAGAGAGAAAATGAGAGAGAGAGAGACAGGGAGAGAGAAAGGATGAGAGGTATGCAGAGGAGGCAGAGTGGACACGTGGTTCTCGTCTATTTCGGCGACGAAGCCATCAGGTGCTTCATCCAAGAAAGACATCCTCATTTTAGAACTCGCCCTCTTTCTCTCTCTCTCTCTCTCTCTCTCTCTTTCTCTTCTCTCTCTCTCGGCCTCTCTCTCTCTCTCTTCTCTCTCTCTGTCTCTCTCTCTGCCCTCTCTCCCTGTCTCCCACTCCCAAGAAAGCGAGCAAATTCTACATATTCTTCTCCAGCACCACTCAGACTCAAAGGATGCCCGTGGATGGGGCGGCTGAAGGAGCCATCCCAGGGCACCACCCAATCAACTCTATTCTTGACGAAAGAGGAAGTGGCGACAGCACGAAAGAAAAGAGAGTTGATCAAGAAGAGTCTAGGTGACTATTGGGAAAGGAGAGAGAAATTAGGAAAAAAAACAGATATATAAAAACAAATTAACCTTACTACTTTGATTATGCATTCATTACGAGATTTATTCGCAAACATAGTACTGAATAGGATAAAAGAAAATTTCGACCGGAAAAAAATTCTACTCATATCACTACTACTGTAATCGAAAAGTCTAAAGAATCACTTTAGGACGAGACTCGCGAAAAAAAACGAGGTCGTTTGCCTTTGCTTTGTGCAGCGGAAGAGAACATTTGTTATTTTCAAACTGGGTCGGGCGCCTGAGATGAAAAGGCAGCGAGAGAAGGAGAGAGTGAGAGAAAGAAAGAGAGAGAGCGAAGAGAGAGGGAAAGAGAGAAGAGAACGAAGAGAGAGGGAAAGAGAGAAGAGAGAGAGAGAGCGAAGAGAGAGGGAGAGAGAAAAAAGAGAGAGAAAGAGCGAAGAGAAAGGGAGAGAGAAAAAAGAGGGAGAGAGAGAGAGCAAAGAGAGAGGGAGAGAGAGAAGAGAGAGAGAGCGAAGAGAGAGGGAGAGAGAGAGCGAAGAGAGAGGGAGAGAAAGAAGAGAGAGAGAGAGCGAAGGGAGGGAGAGAGAGAAGAGAGAGAGTGAGAGCGAAGAGAGAGGGAAAGAGAGAGAAGAGAGAGAGAGAGCGAAGAGAGAGGGAGAGAGAGAAGAGAGAGAGAGTGAGCGAAGAGAGAGGGAGCGAGAGAAGAGAGAGAGAGCGAAGAGAGAGAGAGAGAGCGAAGAGAGAGAGAGAGAAGAGAGAGAGAGCGAAGAGAGAGGGAGAGAAGGAAGAGAGAGAGAGAGGTGGAAGGTGAGTTTGAGAGGTCGATGTGAGAGGGACGCGCAAACGAAGACCCAGAAGAGGCCTGGAAGACCCTCAGGCTGGCGAGGACACTGAAAAATTGTTGCCCTCTTCGTCTTTGCGTGCTGAGCCGTTGAGCCAAGTGGGTCGAGCTACTCGAATCGAATGAGAGAGAGGGAGAGAGAAAGACTGTTAGACAAGAAGAGAATGAAAGAAAAATAGACAGCGAAAAAAGAAGGAAATAAAAAAAGAGTGCATGCGGAAAGTGAGAGCGGAAGAGAGGGAGAAAAAAAGAAGAAGGAAGAAGACGAAGCGCCCTTCTGCCTTTTTACGTCTCTTCTGCTGACGTCTACAACCCGCAATTGAGCCGAAATGCAAACAGAGAGTGAGTGAGAGAGAGAGAGATAGATAGAAAGATAGAGAGGAAGAGAATGAGAGGGTGAGAGAGGACAAGAGAGAGAGATAGAAAGATAGAGAGGAAGAGAATGAGAGGGTGAGAGAGGACAAGAGAGAGAGATAGAAAGATAGAGAGGAAGAGAATGAGAGGGTGAGAGAGGACAAGAGAAAGCGGGTGGAAAGTTTGAAAGGGAGCGAGAAGTGGCACGGCAATTTTCCTCCTCTTTTCTTCTGCTCTTTGGCTTCTTTTGCTTACTCTCTCTATCTTTCTCTCTCTTAATTCTCAATCTATTCTTAATTTCTCATCCCCTTTTCCTTTTAGTCTCTCTCTCTTCCTCTCTCCTTCTCTTTCTTTCTCTTTATCTTTCTCTCTCTCTCTCTCTCTTTCTCTCTCTTTCTCTTTTGCTTTCGCTTTATCTCAGCCGACCCACGACCCGGCTTTGTTGACGCTTCGGATGTGCATCCATCTCTATTTCAGCGACCGCTCCACTAACTTGCCGTCGTCTCTCTCTTTGCATATCTCGCCTTTTCTACATCCATCTCGCTCTCTTTTTCCCTCTCTCTCTGCCTCGCTCTCTTCTCTCTCTCCCTCCTCTCTCTCTCGCACTCTCTGTCCCACTCTTACACACTTTCTAATTGGAACGCATGACTTGGCATTTCCCCCTTCTTCCTCTTCTACTTTATTATGCGACCATCGAGCGGACGACCCGAGGAGGCAATTTTCATGGGGTCGGGGTATCGTTTCTCATCTCTCTTTCTCTCTCCCTTTCTCTCTCTCTCCCTCTCTCTCTCTCCTCCTCATTCCTCATCTCCCCTCAGGCCCATCTCTCGGACCCAATCTCAGATGCCTCTTCACGGCTCCGTAAAAGGCAATGGCCATGACGTCATTTTTGTGCTTCAAAAGGTGCCTTCTCAAAGATCTGTCATCGCCTAGCAAAGAAGATGGGGGAGGGGGGCACGTAGCCATGAGAGTCCCCTGATGTTCCCTTCTATCTCTTAATCTATCTCTCCATCTCTCTCTCTCTCTCTCTCTCTCTCTCTCTCTCTCTTTCATTCATTCTCTGTGTCTTCTCTCTCTCCGTCTTCTCTCTTTCCTTCCCTCTGCCTTATTTCTCTCTCTATCTCTTTATCACTGCCTTCACCATTTGCACAAAATATATTCACCATGTTCATGCACATGTGTGTGCAAACACGGTCCAGGCCGGGTCCAGGGCCGTGTAATCAGACTGGTTAAACCCAATTTCACGGCCCTGGAATTGGGTTCGAACCTTTTCTGTCTTTTCTGCAGAACGCGTCTCATCAGTCTCGGATAGATCAGTGGCATTGTGAGAAAGAATGAAAATAGAAAGGGGAGAGGGAAAGATATTGGGAAAATAAGAGAAGTTGACAGTGGGAGAGAGAGAGAAAGATAGGGAGAGGAAGTTTTATTTTCTTCGTCGACTTTCTTTCTCTTGTTCGCCTAGTCCATTACTGTCTTCCTTTTTCTCTCTCTCTCTCGTTCTCTCTTTCTCCCTCTCTCCCTCGGATGATTAGCAATAGAAGAAGAGAACGGCCCGAAATAGGGTTCCGAGTCGGCCCGGAGCCAAAGTGAATCAGCTTCCTGGGGACACGTGGCCAAGCAAGCTGGAGAACAAAAAGAATCTGGAAGGCTGCCCAAATAAAAAAGATAGCATTGAAACGGACTAATTTATGTAGAACCACAGTAATCTTATATTTTTAAACAAAGTTCTTTTAAGAAAATAAAATACTTTTAAAAGAAAACTTTAAGGAAGTTAATATTTTTAAGCATCTACCTATCTAAACTAGCCATTAAAAAAAATTCAAAAAATTGTAAATATACCATTACTACCTTTTCAAAGCTAATAGATAATTCTTTTCTAGATAAGAATGGCTCGATAAACGGGGGATTGAAAATGAAATAATATACAATTTAAAAAAGTTATCAATCTGAACATGAGATAGCTGTTTTGACTATCCGAACTTGAAAAAAGGGGAGGAAGAAAGAGAGAGAGAGAGAGAGAGATAGAGAGAGTTAAAGGGAAAATAAGTGCAGGGTGAAATTCAGCTGATGCCAATTGGCAAGAACACTGAACAACTACAAGCCTGTGCGGTGGTTATGGGGGAAGAAAAATTTTGAATGAGAAGAGAAAGAAAGAGAGAGAGAGAGAGAGTGAGAGTGAAAGAGAGAGGAGAAGGAGAGAAATAGAGGGATAGAGAAAAAAAGTGCGACATGGTGGATGAGGGATTCGGAGGAATTTAAGATTGTTGATGAAAGGGATACGTGAAGGAACGTGATTGAAGAAAGCCAAAGCAAGAATTATGACCATGAGGAATTCTGAGAATGAGGGTAGGGCCGGAGAGAGTGAGAACGAGAGAGGTTGATGTGAGGAAGAGAGGGCGAGGAAGAGCGAAAGAGGGCGACGAAGAGAGAGAGAGAGAGAGAGAGAGAGAGAGAAAGAGAGAGAGAGAGGGTGACGTAGAGAGGGCGAGGAAGAGCGAGAGAGGACGAGCTTGCATGAGAGGAAGGAAAGAGACATAGGGGTAACTGATACATTCGAGCGGTGCCTTTTGAGCTTTTGTAATCTGCCGAGAGCTTGTAGGATTTTAGCCACTATTATCGCTCTTCTATTTCTGTTGCTCAGCAATTGCTCTGCATGCTTTTCTTCTTTGATATCTGCTTCTCACACATCACAATGTTTATCTGATAGTTCACGAGCAATATCTTCTTTTTATAGGCGAAGCACAGTGATAGATTATTTGCAAAGGATCAATCGAAACAAAAATCTTGCTTATAAAATAAGTTTTTGAAGTAGATTAGGCACGGCCCAACATGCGCGCTAATGAAGCTTAGTCATCGTTGGCTGCTAGGAGGTGGGAAAAATGAGTTTCAAGGAAAAATTACGCGAACATTCAAATTTGGTTGTTGGGTAGGCAGAGGCGATAATATACTGTAGATACGAGACTTACAAACTAATGGGCTGCTATGCAGCAAGTAAACATAGTAGTGACAGCGAGTAAACATAGTGATAATAGACGTTTTCTGGTACTGGCGGTGATTTGCGTTTTTACAAAGGCGTAGAGGCTGAACTTCATTGGATCCATGAGAGAACAACGACGATGAGAAGGGCGGACGCACCTGCTTCCTGTAGTGATAACATCATTATCGATCTATATTATGGAATCGCTTTCACACACAAATACACGCACACACACATACCTGACTATGAGAATCATCACAGGCGTCTCCTTCCCCGACCGCAGCGCGTGCCGATGACACGTCGCGGTTGCAGAGTGGCGTCGCGCAAATGTAGCCTTCGTGATTTTCATAGTTGAAGTAGCCGACCTGGCATGTAGGGCGGCTATTTATATTTGTTTATTATTTGTTTATTTTTATTGTTTAATTCTCTTTTCGAGGCTATCGATTGATTTGATTATGCGTAATATCTCTATAAGTGTTTTCACATCTTAATCGATGTATATAAATAAATAAATAAATTAATTAAATAACTAAACAAATGAATAAGAGCAAGAAGTAGAAGAAGAACACCTCAATTCTGCTGCCCGAAGTGGTGGAGTTGCCGATGTCTGGGAATGAAATGCAGCCACGGCGTGTGGAGGTAAACGAGGAAGTCGTAGTCATCACGAAGCAAAACTTCCCCTTAAAGTGAAGTCTTGAATTCGCATCTATACGGGGCAATAGAGAAATATGCACTTTAAAGAGTCGCGCCAACGAAAGTGAGGAAAATTCAAAAACATTGCAAGAACAGATATGAATTCGTCTTTTTAAGAAAATGTCATAATTCAATTTTTCGATGCATTTCGACATTCCGTATTATTACGGGTAACAGTGGAGGAAGGCTTGCTTTGCATTTTTCCTCGCGCCCGCCCGTGTAGCATTCGAGATCGCCGTGGACTGCGTTGTTTTTCGGTTCAAGCACCGCATCACTGCAGGATGGCTTCTAAAAGACATTCATATGCAAACCACGTAATCAATAAATAGTTAAATCAATAAATTACATGATGATAAAAAAAAAAAAAACTTCATTGAGCATTCATTAACAAGTAAATAAAACTATAAATCAATAAATTTCATTATGATAAATAAATAAAAACTGAATTAAGACATTCATTAATAAAAAAAAACGATAAATCAATAAATTACATGATGATAAATAAATTAAAACTTCAGAAAGACATTAATTAATAGGTAAATAAAACTGTAAATCAATAACAAAAGAATTCAGCGACATTATCGCAAGTACAAGTAGTTTCTGGCTTTGTTGCCGCAGTGTTGCCGCTGACGGTGAAGCAGGCGTTTCGGAAGAAACTGAAGGAAAGCAAAAAAAAAGTTAAGTTAACTGTTAGCCTTTACCATATCTCTAAGCAGAAATGGGAAACAAGGATATATTCGATAAAAGTAGTTCGATTTCATGACAACAAACCCTGAAAAGTCGCCAATACTCGGAACAGAAAGGCCAAAGCCCATGAAGCTGCCGTAGCCGTCTGAGACAGCGAAACAATAACCCCGAAGTTTAAGCTGAAAATGCTAGAAAGCATTTACGAGCAATTTGTTTGATAACATTAGGAGCATGTTTTTATCCGTTTTCCATTAAATTATGCAGTAGAATTATCCAACGAGACCTTGTGAAGATCGAAAGGTGGACAATTATTGTCAATTTGTTTGAAATTCTTGATATGAGTGCAGATTTGAAGTTTGCTTACCAGGGATATATCGGGAATAAAAGATTTCATAACGGAATTAGACCATCGGAATTGGAGGAGAAAAATGTTTCGGAATTCCAATACTCCCTTCATCACTGCTGCCAAGTATAACAAAGAAAAATGAGAGTAAGCTACGAAGCTTTCTTCGATGACTGCGTTCAACGAAAAAGCTGCGAGGTGGTCCAAACCGTTGTCTTATTTGTTCCAAAGGAGCCAGTACAGGTGACGTTCTTTGCTGCTATCATCTTGTACTGAGCGAAATCATCGACGTTGCAGAGTGGAGATCTTGGAGGATTGATTTGTTTGGAACATCTATTCAATCCATGGTATTCCCTAGAGGAGGACCGATCACCAAACGCAGTTAATGCAGCTTCGAATTGTCATGTTCACCCCCGCATTTTCGCATGTAAGACTTCGCGCAAGTTCACACTAATCAGCTACGTGAACATACGGAAGAACACATGCGCGAATGAGAGTGCGAAGGGAAACGCGGAAATGTGAAATCTCACACAATCTTTCATGTATAGGTGATCTGCCTCCTGTAAGGCGTCGAGAAAATGCCCACAACCGTGTTTGGTTGAAGTAGCCTGTTTGGTTATTGTTTAATTCTCTTTTCGAGGCTATCGATTGATTTGATTATGCGTAATATCTCTATAAGTGTTTTCGTGTCAGTGTACACGTGTACAATTTCTAATTGGACAGCTGCATAGGGCACGACATCAACTCTTGCAGCTGATGGCAGCTGCTGTCATAAAAAAGGAAATAAAATCGAATTCTGTTTGTTCAACAGAATCTTACGTTATTCAAACGCAAACCAGGATTTTTTTCATTATTCGAAACTGTCCGATGCCATTTCAGGCGCGTTGCTCAGGAAACGTGTACGATTCCTTTGCCCGAGAACAATCCGCTGAGGGATATGAATTTATCTGTCGTTTCAAAGATCAAAGATCAACTTTAGCAAAAATTTATGACAGGTTAACGAGTCATTCTGTAATAGTTATTCTCGATTGAAGAAGTTGAACACGAAATTCAGCACAGATGGCGCGTTGACGTCGATTTCGACTTGGGAAGGAATGCCCGGAAAATCAGAAGGGCTGACAGGGTGGGGCCTTCCAGTGACCACCGGCCCGGCAGTCGACCATCTTTGGGGTCGTGAAGTGGGCTCTTGGGTGTGCCCAGTCGACCATCTTGGGGGCCGTGAAGTGGTAGGCTCTTGGGTGTGCCATGGCCACCACCACTGGTATCGAGAGACGGGCTGCAGAGGGGAGGTCCCCATCGCCTTGCCTTATAACTTCAGCAGCACTTCGATAAACAACTAGAAATGATGCAAGTTATTCAGTACCCGAGAGATGAACCGTACAGGGCGAGACGAACATGAAGAACAACTGACCATGAGCTATGGTAGTATGTAGAGTTACACCTTAAAAAGGGATTGCACGTGCCGTTGTAATTTCTGATTCGCTGTCGGCAGTCAGTTCAAGGCTTTCATTTCAAAAATAAAGTTCAAGTCAAACAGAATGTTGTGTACCCTGTTGATGGAATATGGAGTACACACCGAGAATCTATCACAGGGAAGTGGGCGTTCGAAGAGCACCGGCAACAAAAAGGGTTGCTACGAGCCGTGATCGAACCGGCGACCTTTGGATCTTCAGGCTAACGCTCTGCCAACTGAGCTACCACGGCACACAGAAGTTTTTCACTGCAAACTTTCCGAAAAATTGTGAATAGCAGCTATTCAGCTTCAGAAACCGGTTCCACTTTTTAATTCAAAAAGAGTTTCCCGGAAAAGCAGTTGAAACAAGGACAATAATTTTGTTCTGCCTCGTGCGTAGTTGCCTGCACTTTCTTTCTCTTCTCTTTCATCTTCAACCGGATACGGCATAAACTGTGCTTCATTTCGACAGAAATAAGTAATAGTTCAGCCTTCTGTTGCAATTAGTCTGATAAAGTAAAAAGTACATTCGTTAATTGCACGCAGCGGGGTTCCTTAATGTAAATTACATAAGGGCAAACAGAATCAATGTTCAAGGCACATTACAACGTTGCCTTTTGTGCTTGCAATCTTCCGAGAGCTTGTAGGGTTTTAGACACTTGGATCGCTTCGCTCTCCTTATTCTATTTTTTTTATTGCTCTTCTCTTCTTTGCTATCTGCTTCTCACACATCAAAATATTTATCTGATAATTCACGGTCAATATCTTATGTTTGCACGTGAAGCACATTGAAAGAATATTTGCAATGGATCAATCGATGAAAAAAAACGTGGTTTGGAAATATCGTTTTGAAAAATTCTAGACTAAAGACCCATGGATCCACGAGAGAAGAAGGACGACGAGAAGGGCGGACGCTGTTGCATCGTGAAAGATGACTTCATTATCGATCGATATAATGGAATCGCTTTTGGCTCAAACACACATACACACACACCTGGCTATGAGAATCATCACAGGCGTCTCCTTCCCCGACCGTCGCGGTTGCATAGTGGCGTCGCGCACATGAAGCCTTCGTTATTATCATAGTTGAAGTAGCCGACCTGGCATGTTGGGCGGCGATTTCTAATTGTTTGATTGCTAATGTTTATTTTATTATTCTTATTATCTCCTCGACGTTATCGAATAGTTTGATTATTAATTTTAATCAAAAATAAATAAAATATATATATAAATTGAACGGTGCATATTCTTTTCATTTATTTCACTTTGTTCTCCGGTAGATCATATCTTCACAAGTGTTTTCACATCTTAATCGATGTACATATATAAATTTAAAAAAATAAATAAACAAAGAGAACAAGCATTTGAAGAAGAATACCTCAATTCTGTTGCCCGTGGAGTTGCCGTCTGGGAAGGAAAGGCAGCCACGGGTTTGGAAGTTAAGCGACGTAGACCTAGTTCTCACGAAGCAGAACTTCCCCTTAAATGGAGGTCTTGAATTCGCGTCTATACGACTAAAGAGCATGCATTGTTAGGATTCTCGCCAACGAAAGTGAGGAAAATTCAAAAACATTGTTTATTGACGAGTTTCGTGCGCTGTCAACAGCAGAACTAAACTCGTCTACCTAAGAAGATGTCACAATTCAATTTTTCGATACTTTTCAACATTCCGGCATAGTATTATTACGGATAACAATGGGGGAAGGCTTGCTTTGCATGTTTCTTCGCGCTCGCTCGTGTAGCATTCGAGATCGCCTTGGACTGCTTGGTTTTTCGGTTCAAGCACCGCATCACTGCAGGATGGCTTCTAAAAGACATTCATAAACAAACCATGAAATCAATAAATTACATGATAATAAATAAATTTAAAAAAAACTTCATTAAGCATTCATTAACAAGTAAATAAAACTATAAATCAATAAATTTCATTATGATAAATAAATAAAAAAAATTAAGACATTCATTAATAAGTAAATAAAACGATAAATCAATAAATTACATGATGATAAATAAATTAAAACTTCAGACAGAAATTCATTAATATGTAAATAAAACTATAAATCAATAAAAAAGATTCATCGACATTATCAATTTTCTGCAAGACAATTTTGTCTAAGACAATTCTTAAGACAATGGCTTCAAGACAATGATTGTCTAAGACAATGTTCTTTGTGTGCGACATTATCGCAAGTGCACGTAGTATCCGGCTTCGTTGCCGCGGTGCAGTTGCTGACGGTGAAGCACTAGTTTCGGAAGAAACTGAAGGAAAGCAAAAAAGTAAAGTTAGCTGTTAGCTTTTACCACATCTTTAAGCAGAAATGGGAGAACGGATATATTCGATAAAAGTAGTTCGATTTCATGAGAGCCAACCCTGAGAAGTCGCCAATATACGGTACTGAATATCTCGTGCCCATGAAGCTTTCGAGGCCTTCTAAGGTAGCGCGGCAGAACCCCGACAGAAGTGCACTCTGAAAATACTCGAGAATGCATCTCTTGCGAACAATGTATGTTTCGTGGCATTAGGCGCATCTTTATAACACCATATTATTAACCATATGCATCCATCTCGAGATTGAAAAACGCTAGTGAATGGCGAAGAATGATTGTCGCTCTATGATGTCGAAGGGTGAAATTGTTTGTGTTTTCAATTCGATATAAATTCCGAATAAGAAAAAGAAAAAAGAAAAAAACAACACAGATTTGAAGCGTACTTCCTATACTCTCTCGTCGGCTTATAACCTTCACTGCTGCTAAAAATATGTAACATTCGCCCCTACTAGAAGAGGAAAGAAAAATGACAACAGTAAATTGTTTTTGTAGTAATCAGAAAAAGTCTAACAAAGTTAAGCTTATTGAAGTTTAGTTAGCTTACAATTAGCTAACTAGTTTACCACTACTATAGTACAGGGAAGAAAAATGAAAGTAGGATAATGGTGATAATCGGAGAATATAGTAAGCCTTCTTCAAATCCGCATCGAAATTCGATGCATTCATACATTGAAATTCGATGCATTCATACATTCATAATTTTCTCACATACAATACAAAATAAACTGTATTTTAAAGCTTTAAAAAACGAAAGAGTGAGTCAAGCAAGGCGAGCCAGTGGCTTCTTATTGATGCGGCGCGGTTTTTTGGGGTCCATTTCACAGTCAATGAAAGATGACTAGGCCACAGGTAGGTAAGGACTGACCTGCAAATGCACGTGAACTCGCCGATTTGGCTGTCGCCATAGTAGCCATCGTCGAAAGCGTTCGCGGCCACGCCAACGATGCACTTCTTGTAGAAGGGAAAGAAAAAAGATTTATTATATATTTATCAAACATGAAATAGGGCATTTCAATGTGACAGCATTGGCATAAAAATAGGTGAGCTGTGGGGAGGGTAGGGATAAAGATGAGTTAGAGTGCATCGGAATGATTAGGAAACCTATTATATCTGCCGGCATAAAAATTATTTCTCCGAAACATCCCTATTCCGGACTGGAATTCCTTATACATTCTATCTCGCTCGACTTCTCTTAACTAAAAGAACACAACTTTAAAATTTTTTCTGCATGTTGTATCTTGTAAATTTTGCTGCTTATCGTTCAGTTTTTGCAGTTGTTTAAAAAAAGCGTAACTTCTTACCGCTCCATACGCAATGCGATTTCTGAACTTGATCACGCATGCGCTGCCGCAGCAATTCGATTTGCTGAACAGAACAAAAAGTAAACAACTTTCGATAGGCCACGAAAAAGAAATATATTGTTCATCCATAGTAGTCTGAGAAGGTCAAAGAACACAAGGAAATATAATAATGACATTTGAAATGTTTCTATTTTCTTCTCTTTTTATATTAGCTGCAAAGAGTTGTCTAGCGCACCCCGTTTCTAGACACGTAACAGTGGCATATGTTGCTTGGTAGAAAGAGAAGAGAACGAGCAGGAAATGCATGATATGTTAGTTGAAGTTAGGCATGCTGAAATTCCAAACATAAATTAAAAGAGGAAAAGAGATAAAATTTATGTTTGTAGATGATAAATATAAAGCTAAATATTTCAATGCAGTCCGATGTGATGAAGTCACATGCAAGCCTTGCGCTGTTCAATATCCAAGGACAACCCCGGCTGTCAGTTTTTACTCATGTTCAATTTCTAATTGGGCAGCTGAATTGGGAACGACAGAAACTCTTGCAGCTGATGGCAGTTGCTGTGATAAAAAGGAAATAAAAAGGAATTCAATTTTGTTCAGCAGAATATTAAGTCATTCAAAAGGGACAAACTTCTGTTTTAGGCTCTTCGAGCTCTCAATGTCTGCGGTTAAACCAAGGCTAAATTATGATTTTTTTATTCGAAACTGTCCGATGCCATTTCAGGCGCGTTGCTCAGGAAACGTGTGCGATTTCTTTGCTCGAGAACACTCCGCTGAGGGATATGGATTTATCTGTCGTTTCCAAGATCAAAGATCAACCTTGGCAAAAATTTATGACAGGTTAGCGAGTCATTCTGAAATGGTTATTCTCGATTGAAGAAGTTGAACACGAAATTCAGCACAGATGGCGCGTTAACGTCGATTTCGACTTGGGAAGGAATGCCCGGAAAATCAGAAGGGCTGACAGGGTGGGGCCTTCCAGTGACCACCGGCCCGGCAGTCGACCATCTTGTTCAAAATATTTATCTGATGGTCAATATCTTAAGTTTACACATGAAGCACACTGAAAGAATATTTGCAATAGATCAATCGATTAGAAAAACCCTGTTTTGGAAATATCGGTTTGAAAAATTCTAGAATAAAGGTCCTTGGATCCAGGAGAATAGAAGGACGACGAGAAGGGCAGACGCTGTTGCATCCTGACAGATGACGTCATTATCGATCGATATTATGGAATCGCTTTCACAGATTCACACACACACACACACACACACCTGACTATGAGAATCATCACAGGCGTCTCCTTCCCCGACCGCAGCGCGTGCAGTGGATGCGTCGCGGTTGCAGAGTGGAGTCGCGCACATGTAGCCTTCGTAATACTCATAGTTGAAGTAGCCGATCTGGCGAGTTCGGCGGCTATTTATACTTGTTTAATGCAATGTTAATTTTATTATTGTTATTATCTACTCGACGTTACTAGTCTTAACAAAAAAAAAAGAAAAAAGTGGAAGTGTTTATTGCTATGTTAATATTTTATTAACTTTATTATCTCTTTGAGGCTATTGATTTTTTATTATTCCTTTTAACCCAAAAAAGAAAAAAAGTTGAAGTGGAAGGGAGCTTATTATTTGCACTTATTTTACTTTGCTTTCCGGTCGCGAAATATCTCTACAAGTGTTTTCACATCTTACTCGATGTACATAAATAAATAAAATAATTAATAAATCGAATAAATAAACAAATAAATAAGACCACAAGTAGATGAAGAACACCTCAATTCTGCTACCCGAAGTGGTGGAGTTGCCGCCGTCTGGGAAGGAGAGGCAGCCACGGCTTGTGGAGGTAAACGAGATAGTCGTATTCATCACGAAGCAAAACTTCCCCTTAAAGGGAAGTCTTGAATTCGCCTCTATACATGGCTAAAGAACATAATGCACTTTAAAGAGTCGCGCCAACGAAAGTGAGGAAAATTCAAAAACGTTGCAAGAACATTCGTCTTTTTAAGAAAATGTCACAATTCAATTTTTCGATACTTTTCGACATTCCTGTATAGTATTATTACGGGTAACAGTGGAGGAAGGCTTGCTTTGCATGTTTCATTGCGCTCGCCCGTGTAGCATTCGAGATCGCCGTGTACTGCATGGTTTTTCGGTTCAAGCACCGCATCACTGCAGGATGGCTTCTAAAAGACACTCAGAAATAGGTCAACAAATCTGTCAATAAAATAAATAAATAAAATTTAAATAATGAGATTCGGCGACATTATCGCAAGTGCACCAGGTGTCCGGCTTCGCTGGCGCCGTCTTGCTTTGGACGGTGAAGCAGGTGTTTCGGAAGAAACTGGAGGAAAGCAAAAACTTTACTGTTAGTTACCACCATATCTTTAAGTAGAAATGGGAAGAAACGATATGCATATTCGATAAAAGTAGCTCGATCTAATGAGAATCAACCCTGAGAAGTCGTCAATACTCGGCATTGAAGAGCGCATACCCATGAAGCTGCCGTCGCCGTCTGAGGTGGCGCGACAGAACCCCGGGCCTGTAACCTGAAAATACTCGAGAATGCATCTTTTGGCGAGCAATCAATGTTTCGTAGCATCTTTATATCCATATTATTGAACATGTGCAGTAATTATCAACCGCGAGATTGAACAACGATAGTGAATGGCGAAGAATTAGTGAAGATCCATGATGTCGAAGGGTGAAATTGTTTGTGTTTTCAATTTGATATAAATTCCAAGTAAGAAAAAAGAAAAATACAGATTTGAAGCGTACTTCCTGTACTCTCTCGTTGGCTTGTAACCTTCACTGCTGCTAAAGATATGTTAGATTCGCCCCTACGTGAGTAGGATAATGGGAAAATCGGAGAATAGAGTAAGCCTTCTTCAAATCCGCGCCGAAATTCGGTGGATGTATACATTGATAGAAGGCTATGCGAAGATTCCGAACCTTATCTTTCGTTTTCCCAGTAATGATGCGAGTGCACGTGATGTTCTTCATTGCTATCATCTGGTACTGAGAGAAATCATCGACGTTGCAGAGAGGCGTTCTTGGAAAATTTATTGTTTATAGAAAAGTTATGCAAATAAGACTGGTTCCTTCAACATATGTAAATCAATGGTATTCGCTAAATGAGAGAGATCACCAAAAAAAAAGAACATAAATTAATGCGGGTTCCTCTCATTATCGCCTGTGCGAATTCGCGGTGGGCAGGTCGGCTCAATTACATATATCTCGCACAATATAAAATTAACAGTTTTTAAGGCGTTGCGGTCGCGATGCGGCGCGGTTTTTTGGAGTCCATTTCACTTGCAATGAAAGATGACTAAGCAAAAAGAGTGTGTAAGGATTGACCTGCAAACGCACACGACATCGTCATTTGGGCCGTTGCCGTAGCAGCCATCATCAAAGGCGTTCGCGGCCACGCCAACGATGCACTTTTGCTGAAGGAGAAGAAGAAAGTGGCTGAGTATGGAGTGTATCGGAATAATGCTAATTGTAAGAGGAACGCTATTCAAGCTATCTTCCGAGTTCCGGTTTCTGTTATGAAAGGAGGCCTTCTGAATTCCGATCTCGGCTTGCAATTTGTTATTCCGATGAATCCAAGTTGTGGACTAGAACTCCTTATACATCTCTCTCTCTCTCGCTCTCTGTCTCTCTCTCTGCCTCAATGTCTTTCTGTCTCAGCCTCTCTCTCTGACTTTAGCACTAAACTACATAGATTATTTCCTACTCTTGTATCTAACAATAAGGGAAACGAAAGAGTGATTTTCACAAGGAGAGCCAGTAACTACATACATACCTACTGTCTACCGATTCGTCGTACAAATAGAGATGAAGAAAAAAGGCCACTCTTATTCCGCTAGACAAATTACTAAAAACTAAAAGAACACAACTTTGCAATTTTTTTTTGTTTATTGTATCTTATCGTTCAATTTTCGCACCTTTTGAAAAAATAAAATAAACGTGGCTCCTTACCGCCCTGTCCCCGTCCAACGTGCGATTTCTGAACTTGACCACGCATGCGCTACCGCAGCAAGGCGACGTGCTGAACAGAACACAACGCAAGTATGTTTCCAAATAATTATCAATCTTTCAATAGGCTAAGAAAAAAAGTTAATATCATTTGTTGCAGTCGGGAAGACAAGCAAACATAACAATAATGGCCCTTGGAATGTGTTCTTTTTTTCCTTTTCTCTATATTTGCTGCGAAGGATATTCATGCATCAAATCAGTACAGTTTCAATGATAAGACTTGATATAAGATATAAGCTATAAGACTTCTTAACATGTTGCTTTATCCCCATGAATATAAATGGATGATTTTTGATTAAAAAAATGTGTCTCGCACCCTGTTTCTATGCAGGTAATAGTAGCGAATGTTGCTTGGTAGAAAGAGAAGAAAACAAGAAGGAAACGCATGGCATGCCAGTTACTGAAATCATTGATTATTTCTAACATACAAATGAAAAGAAGAAATAAAATTTATGTTAATAGATAATTAATAAACGACCACTTCCAGCTTTGATTGTTCCTAAAGTAAGAATGGAAAAAAAACAGATCAAATTTATAATAATAGATAATTAATATGTACATACAAATCTAAATAGTTCTATGCAGTCCGACATGATGAAGTGGCATGCAAACTCTGCATTATTCGATATCCAAGGACAACCACGGCAGTCAGTCTTTTGCACATTCAATTTCTAATTGGACAGCTGCATTAGACGCGACTGGACTTACATATCTTTCCTGTTAGGCCTTCTTGTTTTGTGGAGGAGGAAGAAACGCGTGCTAAGACATTCTAATCATGAAAAAAGGAAAGTAATCTTAGGTTGGTGAACCAAGAACCCTTTTTTCTCCTAGAACTTTCCCACCCCAATGACGTTTTTCTTCTCGCGGAAGTTGCCGGGACCGGTGAAAGGGATTCACTTCCGGAACTTTTTTTTCCAAACATTGAAAGCGTGGCCAAAATATCGATTGATAATTTGTTGAAAACCTAAAAATCTTTGGTTTGTAATATTTACATATACATTTTAAAAATGGAAAAAAGAATAAACAATAATAATGGCCGGTTTTTTATCGAATATTAAATCCTAATACACAGACAATTTTCTTGGTTGAGTGATGTGACATTTTATCGAGAAAAAGACTGGTTGTGAATTTATTTACTTTTTTTTCTTAAATAATAGCAGCTGCCATGTGCCGCAGCAGTTTTAAAATAACTGCAATTATATCTTCAAACGTACAAAGGCTTCAAATGGGAAGTCCATCAGATTACTCAAAAAAGTACGGTAGACGAGTTACGCTGTTTTGGAAAGGCATTTTTTTTCGAAGCGAGATGTTATGCGCTAGTGAATGACCGTCGAGTGGTGTAACACCACGTTTTGTGATCTTGAAAGATTCTAGGCTAAAGACCCTTGGATCCATGAGAGAAGGACGAAAACCAGAAGGGCGGACGCAGTTGCTTCCTGACAGATGACAGATCGATCAATATTATGGAATCGCTTTCGCACAAACACACATACACACACTCACCTGAAAATGAGCATCATCACAGACGTCCCTTTCCCCGACCGCAGCGCGTGCCGTGGACACGTCGCGGTTGCAGAGTGGAGTCGCGCAAATGTAGCCTTCGTTATATTATATCGCAATGGTATTTTTTCTTGTGTGTATGCAATTAAAGGGCGTGAATCGAATTGTCGGCCCTATCTGCCACAGTTTTGCTCTGCCAATTTTTTTTTCAAAATAACGGGAAAATAAAATGTTCGCGAATTCAAAGTAGAGAATGCTGTTAATTTCCTCAGGGCAGCGAGATTTTTGTGGCTTCGGGACACTTGCAATCAAAGGTTTCTAGCTCAACCTGACCAAATAAGGAGAAAAAACAAGACACTATCTTTTGGCCATAGATCTATCTCCTTTAAGACATTCGGTAATTAATACATATAACGATAAATCAATAAATTACATTACGATAAATAAGTAAATAAATAAAACTTTATTAAGCATTCATTAACAGGTAAATAAAACTATAAATAAATAGATTACATTAAGATAAATAAATAAAAACTTCATTAAGACATTCATTAATAAATAAATAAAACGAAAAATCAATAAATTACATGATGATAAATAAATTAAAAATTTCACGAAGACATTCATTCATTAGTACAATAACAAATTCAGCGACATTATCGCAAGTACAAGTAGTTTCTGGCTTCGTTGCCGCGGTGCTGCCGCTGACGGTGAAGCAGGTGTTTCGGAAGAAACTGAAGGAGAGCAAAAAAGAAAGTTAAGTTAACTGTTAGCTTTTATATTCGATAAAAGTAGTTCGATTTCATGAGAACCAACCCTGAGAAGTCGTAAATATACGGCACCAAAGGGCTCGTGCCCATGAAACTGCCGAGGCCGTCTGAGATAGCGTGACAGTACCCCGGGCCTGTAATCTGAAAATACTCGAGAATGCATCTTTTGGCGAACAATCATTGTTTCGTGTGGCCTTCGGAGCATCTTTATTGCCATATTATTGACCATGCAGTCCACCGCAAGATTGAAAAACGCTAGTGAATGGCGAAGAATTAGTGTCGGTCCATAATGTCTAAGGGTGAAATTATTTATGTTTTCCATTTGATAGTTATTCCGAATAAGAAAAAAAGAAAAAACCCAAATTTGATGCGTGCTCCCTGTACTCTCACAGCTCTCTCGTTGGCTTGTAACCTTCACTGCTGCGAAAGATATGTTACATTCACCACTACTTGAGTAGAATAATGGGAAAATCGGAGAATATTTTAAGAATTCTTCAAATACGCGCCGAAATTCGGTGGATGCATACATTGATAGAAGGCTGTACGAAGATTCCGAACCTTATCTTTCGTTTTCCCACCAATGAAGCGAGTGCAAGTGACATTCTTCGCTGGTATCATCTTGTACTGAGCGAAATCATCGACGTTGCAGAGTGGAGTTCTTGGAAGATCGATTGGTTATATTTAAATGAATGGTATTCGCTAAAGGAGAGAGATCACCGAGAGAAAAAGTTATGCAGATTCCTTCTATTATCGCTTGCTTGTACGAGTGTTCGCGGGCACGTCGGCTCAATTATATCCTAACGATGCACTTCTTGTGGAAGGGAAAGAAAAAAAGATTTATTATTTAGTTATCATACATGAAATAGGTTCAGTTTTAGCAGTTGTTAAAAGTGATCAAGTATTTCTATGTAATAAAATAAGATAACTTCTTACCGCTCCTTCCGAAGTTCCATATTTGAACGTGATCACGCATGCGCTTCCGCAGCAATTCGATTTGCTGAACAGAACAAAACAAAAAGCAAACGTGTTCCCAAAGAATTATCAACCTTTTGATACGCCAAAGAAAAGGCTATATTGTTCATGCGTTGTAGTCGGAGAACGTTAAAGAACACAAGGAAATATAATATTGACATTTGGAATGTTTTATTTCTTCTCTTTTTTGTATTAGCTGCAAAAAGTTTAAAATGAATCGCGCACCCTGTTTCAAGGCAGGTAATTGTGGCGAATGTGGCTTGGTAGAAAGAGAAGAGAACGAGCAGGAAATGCATGATATGGTAAGTTGAAGTTAGGCATACTGAAATTCCAAACATGAAAGAAAAGATGAAATGAGATAAAAATTTATGTGTGTGCATGATGAATATAAATCTAAATATTTCAATGTAGTTCGATGTGATGAAGTGACGTGCAAACTCTGCATTATTCGACATCCAAGGACAACCCCGGATGTCAGTCTTTGACATATGTAAATTTCTAATTAGACAGCTGCATAAAGCGCGACATAAACTCTTGAAGCTGCTGTCATGAAAAAGGGAAATAAAATTGAATTCAGTTTGCTCAACAGAATCTTTCGTCAGTCAAGCGAGACAAATATTTGTGCTAGTCTCTTCAAACTCTCAATGTCTGCGGTTATACAAAGGCTAAACCATGATTTTTTTTCATTATTCGAAATTGTCCGATGCCGTTTCTGACGCGTTGCTCAGGAAACGTGTGCGATTCCTTTGCCCGAGAACAATCCGCTGAGGGATATGAATTTATCTGTCGTTTCAAAGATCAAAGATCAACTTTAGCTAAAATTAATGGCAGGTTAACGAGTCATTCTGAAATAGTTATTTTCGATTGAAGAAGTTGAAGACGAAATTCAGCACAGATGGCGCGTTAACGTTGATTTCTACTTGGGAAGGAATGTCCGGAAAATCAGAAGGGCTGAGAGGGTGGGGCCTTCCAGTGACCACCGGGCCGGCCGTAGACCATCTTGGGGGCCGTAAAGTGGGCTCTTGGGTGTGCCCAGTCGACCGTCTTGGGGGCCGTGAAGTGGTGGGCTCTTTGGTGTGCCATGGCCACCACCACGCACGCGTTGTCTGTTGTCGAGATACGGGGGAGCCATTATCATTCCTGATCGCCTTGCCTTCGACTCTCAAAGAGACTCTTCTCATTATTATGTAGCTTGAGCAGCACTTCGAGAAACAACTAGAAATGATGCAAGTTGTTCCGTACCCGAGAGATGAACCGTACAGAGCGAGAAGAACATGAAGAACAATCGCCAGAGTGACGACGGACCTTCAACAAACTCATTTTATAGCACCTGTAGTTTTAATAACACCTCACAAATTTAGCTAACAAACACAGCCTTTACGATAAAAAAAAAGAAATCAGTTTTCCTTGTGATTACCGCTTGGCAGATTGTATGTATATATTGCGAAAAGTGTTTCATTAAATAATTGCGAAGAAAAATAGCTAATACAAAATGAAGCTCACCTCATGACTATCGCGCCTTTCTTGTGAACAAAGTGTTTCTCTTTGTTATCTCCTCAGTCTTTTTAAGCTGTAGTATTCAGCGATAGCAGTCTAATCCATCTTTGATAAGTTATCGAGCAGACTAGCCGCATGATAAGAAACATTCATGTCCGGTCATGCAGTCTGCATGATAACCCTGAACACTCCTGATCCGCCCTCGCACTCCCTTTTTTTATCTGTTTTTTCTCTCGCCTTCTCTGCTCTCTTCGCAACTCTCACGCTCTATTCAATTCAATCAACGCTTTATGTCAACGGGTTCAAGTCGCATCTGTGAAGCGAAATGAGTCTTCGCCATTCTTGGGGATTTGATGCACGGTGGAGGAAGTTGGCAACAAGGATCTTGCTAAAGTCGTCCCGCCATTTCGTAGCCGGCTTTCCTCGATTCCGCTTACAATTAGGCCCCATGGATAGCACTCCGTGATAGCTCTGACTCATCTCTCCGATTTCCTTGTCTTTCCTTCACCATACGGTACTTTCCCTTTTTCAGATCTGTGAATGTCCTATCATTGAAACGAATAGAATCCGATCTCCGTATACCCGGCAGGCTTCTTAAACAGAAAACATGATCGGTCTCTTTTTTCTTCTTCAGAAAAGTCCCAAGAGCTTTGCCATGGAAATCACTAACAGTTTATTGGAAAAGCATGACGCAAGGAAGGACGAACTGAAGTGAGAGTGGAGTTAGTGAAGCCATACTCCGTTGAAGGATATTGATTTATCTGTCGCTTCCAAGATCAAAGATCACCGCTTCGTTAACAAAAATTTATGACAGTTTAACGAGTTGTTAGAAAAAGAAGCCAGACGAGGAAAGCGCTTGAAGGCAGAAGAGATGAGACAGACTCTGCTTCTTCTGGCTTTGCAGATGTCCTTTGCATATTATCACCTCTTGGTCCCTTCTGCCCATCGCCAGTTTCGTTTCGGTCTTTGTGTAGGAACGGCGGCGTCTCATATCCATCGCAAGCGGACGGCGTGAAAGCCGCGTTGCCGACCGCAACGCGTGCCGTCGACGCGTCGCGGTTGCAGAGCGGCGTCGCACAAATGTAGCCAAAGCTTTCCATTAGTGCGAAGTAGCCGACCTGACGAAATAATGATGAGTTCAACGAAAATTGCCCAAATAGCCGCATAACGCTTCGCAAAACAAGTCGAATCTAGGGTGCGGTTTTGATTTTTCTCAATCATGGAAAATCAGTCTGACAACAATATTTTCATCTGTAATTTTCATTGGAATTAATGGTTGTAAGCTAAAAGCTCGCTTCAATTTTGCTGCTCAGTAGACTGTCGTCTGTGAAAGAGAGGCAGCCACGAAGTTCGTCGTAAAATGCTGACCGCAGAAAGCAGAACATTCCCTCAATGATATCAGCCCTTATTTTGGACAAATTTTTACTCTTTGAAGAGGTAATAAATATGAAAAATATCAATCGCTGTCTTCCTTAGTTATGACTGCTTCTTACCTTGCATGTTTGATTGCCAATGCCGACGAAGCATTCGAGGTCGCCTTTCACTGCTTGGTTCGCTCGCTCCAGGAGCATTTCGTTGCACCAACTGTCCTAAGAAAATATCACACATCCACAAAAAAAAATATTGTTTGAAACAGCATTGTTTCGGTGCGAAACTGAAACAATATTGTTTGATATATCGAACAATTTTTTTTAATTGTTTGATATATAAAACAATATTGTTTCAGTTTCGCACCAAAACAATTGTTGTTTCAAAAAATTTTTCCTGTGTGTCGTTTATAGTTTATTTTCTGCATCTCATTTCCACCCTCTCTTTTTCTTCCAAATCCCCTGTTCTCTATTTCCCCAATATTTTCCTTATTGGTGTTATTATTATTATTATTATTATTATTATTATTATTATTACCTAAAAAGCGCCATTAAATAATTATCTCGTTTTCCATTTTACCGTAACCGACATTATCACACACGCAAACAGCGCTGCTCTCCGAGGAGACGGTGTAGTGATCGATCATGTTGAAGCAGGTGTTGGTGAAGAAGCTGGAAGAAGTGAAATAAAGAAGTACAAATAACATGAATAAACTCGATGACATACAACACAGATTTTTGTTGTTGTTACATAATCTAATTGCTGAATTAATGCTTCAAATATAATCGACCTGAAAAAGTGGCGAACATCCGGCGAATGAAGACAGGCGCCATAGAAACTGCCATAGAGAAAGTGGCTGAGACACGAGTGACAAGATTGATTCTGGAAGTAAGGGAGGATTGATGAAGATAAAAAGATTATATATTTACATTTTATATTTAATTTATATATATATATATATATACATATAATATAAATAAATAAATAAATAAATAAAACAATTATTTCCGACCGCCCGAAATGGGATTCCATTATCGCTTTTGATGCTACATTTGACAGTCTTCTTCGCCGGCAATGTATATTTTGTAATATCATCGACGTTGCATAGCGGAGAACTAAAAAAAACCTGGAATTGACGATTTTATTATATGTATAATACATCAAAGGCTAAGCCGCATGAGCATCGACTCATAAATGTGGACCCACCAAAATTGTTCCTCTCATTTTTTCTGAAACTCTATATCATGGATTGTGATGGATAAGACAAAAGTCTCGTAGCTGTTACCAAGTGCGGAAGACATTTTGGTTGTAAAGTTTGAATTTCGCGCCTAATCTTTTTTATAAATCAATAAATCAATTTCCTCCACCTGCACACACACGTGAGGACGCCGTCCGGCTCGCCGTGGCAGCCGTCGCTGAGCACGCGAACGGCAAGGCCGACCAGGCACGACTGTGGGAATGGAACGCACAATGCGATTTTAAAGGAGCCAAAAACTCAAGTTTGAATTCCCGCCCTCTTGTCTGACACAAGATCTAGAGTGTGTGTGATCAACGGTTTAAAAAATAAATAAAAAAGATTTCGTGATACTTTAAGGGATCACTTCCCAATGTACAGTAGAGAATAAAAGGTGGCTTCCGGCGATGCTTGGCCTAATTGGATAAGCTTAAGCTTCACGTAATGTAGTAGCTGGTGAGGATAACTGCATTTATTTCCCTTTTGCTGCAGAAAGTGCGGCTCTCTATCTCAACGCGTGAGTGTGAATCCTTATTCTGTCTCTGCTGCCAAATCAAAATGGGATGAGAGTTTTAGGTGTCCGAGAGAAATAAAAAGAGACAATGAGAGAATTTGAGATTAGATAGGCATGCGTCATGATTTCAAATAATAAAGTGGCCTCTTGCGAAAAAAAAGTTGTACCTTTATGCTAGGACAATTCATATGATTCGTAAAGCATACGATACTTTCTCTACAAAATATATAAGTAGTCTTACACGATACTTTCTTAAAGGATATATAAGTAGTCGTACCGCTTGTTGCACGGTGCCATTTATGATATTAACGGAGCAAGCGTCACCGCAGCAAGTCGACTCGTTGTAATGACTGGTGAAATTTCGATATTTCTACTTTTTAAAACATTTTGATGTCTTAATAAAACGATATTCATACATATGTACTGACTACTATTACGGTAATAAAGAAAAAAAAGTGCTCGAAACTGTTCTGCTGCTGCCGTTTCTCGGCAAACCACGGCACCCGATGACGTCATCTTCGAGAAGACGAACAGGAGAAGGCAAAGACGAAGCCACATGAGCATTGATTCGACTCTTCTGTTATATTTGTGCATAAATATGAAAAGCCTCTTCATAATAGCAAATTGGCATAGAAAATGGGTTACTTAAAAGATATGTAGTTTAAAAGGAGAATAAGAACGTCGAAATGTTCGAATGTCATATAGCGCTGTCCATGAGATTTACAAAATGGCCTTGAACTTTTATAATAGTAATAAACGGACATTTGAAAAGAAGGAGACTACATACATATGAAGACAAATGCATTATGTTTGCCCACGGATAACTTTCAGCTGCTGAATTCACCCGAAGAAGCAGTGAGTCTTTTGCTGTCCATTCTAAAGTAGGTTTAATCAAAAGATTAAAGTAAAACTTTGCTTCCATCAAACATCACACATCCATGTTATGTCCCTTAAGTCATTGTTTTATTTTCTGAGATAATAAGAGCATGTATTTAGATAACAATCAAGGCCAATTTACATGGCATTAACGTGTTTCCAAGGCGAGATAAGATTTTACTGTGCAGAAAATTGGTCATCCCACGTTTGCT
The DNA here is from genome assembly GCA_945643635.1 of Allodiplogaster sudhausi. Classification (NCBI taxonomy): domain Eukaryota; kingdom Metazoa; phylum Nematoda; class Chromadorea; order Rhabditida; family Diplogasteridae; genus Allodiplogaster; species Allodiplogaster sudhausi. The sequence continues at coordinate 679,295 of CALZFC010000132.1, forward strand.
TCGATCCACGCCAAAAAGACGACGAGGTAGGCAGATGCAGTTGTTAGCCGCGTTGAAAAGTCACCCTACAAAAAGAATATTTATATTAGCTTAACATTGCCAACTCGTGACAGAATACTATTACTTAAGAATATTGATAAGATCTTCCGACAGAAGATTTGGAATTTGCAACGGAGTTGAATAACTTCGAAAAGGAACGAGCATGAACAAAATTTTTATGGTCGCTGTTAGTGAACAGATGGGGTTTATTCTGAAAAAAAAAACTGGAAGAACCGGATCAGTGATCTCTCGCTTTGCGCGACCGGAGTCCTCTGTGCCGTTGCACACATGTCGCGAGGGAGCCGCATCGCCGACCGCAGCGCGTGCCGACAACACGTCGCGGTTGCAGAGCGGCGTCGCGCAAAAGATGCCTACCACATTTGGCATGCCGTAGAAGCCGAGCTTTGCATGTTTCATTTCCACGTCCGCATTCGAGGTGGCCGGTGAAGAATTGATTTTCCGGATCGAGGACTGCTTCATTGCACGATGTTGCCGTTCGTTTCTCTGATTCTCTCCGTCTCTCAAGGCTACATCTCTCGCTCGATCTCACTTTCTCTTTATCTCTCTCTCTCTCTTCCTCTTTCTTCCTCTCCCTCTCTCTACCATAATAATTAGATTACAAGAGTTCGCCGACATTATCACAAATGCAAGTGGGAGTCGCGTAGTCGTCATAAAGAACGGTCGAAGTGAAGCAGGTGTTAAACATCTTTGCACTTTTCGTTTCTTTTTCTGCTGGCGCCAGCTAAACTAGAGAAGGGAATAATTCATACCTCTTTCTTTTACATTTCACGTCCTTTTTGCGTTCTTCATTTCTATTTCTGATGCAGATTGTCGTCGATTTATTGATGTAGAATAAGATTTATGTACACATATTTTGTTAAAATGATAGAAAAATAGATGAAAAAGATTTTGTTTTAATTTGTAAGAATCAAAGTAGAAGTACCCTATGAAATCGCGAATTTCCGGCTCGTAAGCGCACTTCCCTCTAAAGGCGCCGTTCTTCCATTTCTCTCCGATACAAAAACGACATCCGTTGCTCTGAAAAAGCGTGGACAATTGATTCTGACGTGATTCTAACGTGACTCTAACGTGACTCTGACGTGATTCGAACGTGACTCTAACGTGACTCTAACGTGACTCTGACGTGATTTTAACGTGACTCTAAGGTGACTCTGACGTGATTTTAACGTGACTCTAACGTGACTCTGACGTGATTCTTACGTGACTCTAACATGACTCTGACGTGATTCTAACGTGACTCTAACGTGACTCTGACGTGACTCTGACGTGATTCTAACGTGACTCTGACGTGACTCTAACGTGACTCTGAAGTGATTCTGACGTGATTCTGACGTGATTCTAACGTGACTCTAACGTGACTTTAACGTGACTCTAACGTGATTCTGACGTGATTCTAACGTGACTCTAACGTGACCTGTCAAGGCGTGTCAAGGCCTGCCAAGACCTGCCAATCCATGCCAAGGCCTGCCAAGGCATGTCAAGGCCTGCCAAGGCATGCCAAGGCCTGCCAAGGCATTCCAAGGCATGTCAAGGCCTGCCAACTCCTGCCAATCCATGCCAAGGCCTGCCAAGGCCTGCCAATCCATGCCAAGGCGTGCCAAGGCCTGCCAAAGCATACGAAGGCCTGCCAAGGCCTGCCTAGGTCTGTCAAAACCTGCCAAGGCCTGCGAAGGCGTGTAAAGGCCTGCCAAGGCCTGCCAAGGCCTGCCAAGGTCTGCCAAGGCATGCCAAGGCATGTCAAGGCCTGTCAAGGCGTGTCAAGGCTTGTCAAAACAAAGTGTGACGACGTGTGACGAAGTGTGACGACGTGTGACGACGTATGACGACGTGTGATTTGACGACATCTTCACTTTATTCGCGCTTCTCGCATAGCAGAAATTGTTGAGTACAGTCCTGGCCCAATTGACAAATAAAGATGACCTGGAGGAAGTTGATTCAGACCGTGCGCCATAAGAGACCGAAGAAAGTTGTTTAGAAATGATAAAGCCAATCAGAATATAATATTTTCTGCATATTGATGGAGATCTTGGCGAAATCTTAACGAATTCAGATATCTTCAATATATCCTTTCTTTGCAGCTTGTGTAACCATCATGCTTTGACTTCTTCATCTTCCCGACGGAAATGGCGAAGCGTGCAAACGTGAACATCAATAAGACAGGAGGCCAAATGTGGAGAAATTAGAAATAACCACTCGGCTGCTCTCATAGACAGAGCCAACTTTGCCAACTTCTACGAATGCCACTTCTTCGTTGTGCATATATCACGTCATAAAGTACCTCGAACAACTTTCAGTTAGCCACACTTTCTTACTTTCTTGAAAATCATAGTTTAAAAAATTAGGAAGGGTAGGAAGAAGAGACAGTCTCTTCACCTTTGCATTCCCATTTGTGGCATTCTATACACAAGAATTGCATTAAGATGAAAATCGAGGCATCTGCCGACATGAAGTCGACAATGCTGCAAGTGGCTGGTGTTGGTCGCCGCGCAGTTGCGATGATATAGAGGGCGACAAGTTGCTTCGACTGGTCCACGACGTGCGAACTCGTTGAGGCTTTTCAGTCACCTCGTGCACGGAACGAGAGCATCCTGCTCGCGACAGCTAGCGATAATGACACGAATGGACCCAGCAGTGGACCCCAGTGTGGTTGGTTCTACCGTTACCTAACTATTCATCGAACTATTGCAACCTTTTTTACTTGTTAGTTTACAGAAATATCGCCTTTATTCAATTTTACTGGCTTATTTCTCAAAGTAAATGAATTTGTCTTAATTTTTACGCATTTCAAGGACAGCTGTAATTTTTTTAAGCAGGATTCTGCATCACGCAATCCATGACACTTCTTACGAGTGCTGTCTCCTAGCAACGGTACGGTATTACGGAAGCGATTTGCGTTGGAGCGGCATGATCGAGAAGAGGGCTCTCTCTCAACTTTCCTATTCATTACTGGGACGTATGCTACGCTCATGATAATCATTAGTTTACTTGGTTTCTTTAAACCACTTTCATTATTGATTCTTTCACGTTGTTTATGACTGAAGGTGCTATTACTTTGCCGATAAAACTAGATGTTTCTTTCATTATATAATGCAATCTGAATTGACCAGGGAAGCGACAGGGAGAATTGCTGAGGAAAAACCATTTAAGCAGTTGCTTTCAGACGAACAAGGAATTTTTCCAAAAATTTTATTTGCATGGTATAAAAAGGGCAAAATGGGCGGCCAAAGAGTGCTCGTTTATTCTCACGTCTATACCTCCAGCCCGAGGTCCTTTTTCTCCTCAGCCGATGAATTGAATAAATAAATTAATTAATTAATATGATAAATGACAAAAGAATATGCATTATACAGAATTGAATGAATAAACTTTAAAAAAAAAAACCTGGTCAGCGCCAGCCGGCGCGGACTCCTTCTTCCTTTTGCCGCCGAGAAAGATGTAAACTATGGATATTTGGGAACAAATTTTTTCGCATAAACATATCTATAAAGAAAACAGAAAGTGAGAGTGAGTGAGAGAGAGTAAATAGTGTGAGCGAGAGAATGTGACTTCAATAAAGTTAGAATTTTATTAAACACTTCTGAACATTCACTTTGCATAAGCGGTATTTTGCCCGTGGCAACATGTTAATTGTGGGCGACCACCAAGAAGCTGGCTTAGTTCAACCCATGGGATCCTCATTTTTTCCCTGCAGTTGCATGCATGCCGATAATCACTTAGAACATTAAGCCCTCATTTGTTCAATAAACGAGTAACCTTGAAAGTAAGCCTATTAAAACTTCTTGGTAGTCGTGTTTCAATGCCCAATACATGTCACTTTTCATCTACAGGTGCAGATGTAAGCGAACACCAGTTTTCAACTTGGATTACAAATTTTTTAAATCACATTTTCGCGCCACCGTACAAAGAAAACAATGTTTACGTATATTTTCAATATGATTAATTTCCAGTGGCATGTAGTTTTGTTGAAATAACATGACATCTGCCGCCTGTTTTATGTTCAACAAATGGATTGTATTTCAAGTGAAATGTGTTAAAATATGCACAGGAATGGTAGAGGAAGTGCTTTATCAGTCAAATATTGAATGGAATGACCAAGGCCAATGCGATCACTGAAAGGGAAATCAAATGTTATTGTTTTTTTTTTAATATATTCAAAATGGTTTTTAAAAATGCAACTGAAAAACAATGGCAATTATTGTTAAGGACAAAAATACATACAGTTTCTATTTGCACTTTCGGACTGACATAGTATCGCTGAGTGAAAGAAATGTTGACGTCGGCGTAGAGACTCCAGACGTAGATGAAAATGCGCTCGCCCTCTGAGATGTAGTACGGCTCCAGCTGCTCCTTCGCGCAGAACCTGGAGTGAGAGAGAGGGAGAGAGAGAGGGAGAGGGAGAGAGAGAGAGAGAGAGAAAGAGAGATGGAGAGAGAGAGATGGAATTAGAGAGGGAGAGAGAGAGAGATGGAGTGAGAGAGATGGAGTGAGAGAGGGAGAGGGAGAGAGGGAGAGAGAAAGAGAGATGGAGAGAGAGGGAGAGGGAGAACGGGAGAGAGAGGAAGAGAGTGGGGGAGAGAGGGAGAGGGAGGGAGAGAGGGAGAGAGATTGAGAGAGAGAGAGAGAGGTGCAGGAGGGAGAGAGAGAGGGAGAGAGATTGAGAGAGAGAGAGAGGTGCAGGAGGGAGAGAGAGAGGTGCAGGAGGGAGAGTGATGGTGAAAGAACATCCACTAACTTGACCCCCGACATGCGCGTGTCCTTGGATGTCCAGATCTGCATTCCTCCGTAGTGGCAGTTGGGAGCGACGACTTTCACGTCCGTCTTCGTGACGATCAATTCGAGGCGCTTGCCGGCCGGGGCCGGAAAATAGGAAGGTTCGAGTCATATTTAAAAGTGCTATATTAACTGGTGCATAGATGAAAGGAGGAAATGGCCAACGTCGAGGACGTAGAATCCTTCAAATGCCTTGGGTGGTGCCATCTCCCACTTCTTGCTGTCTCCGATCCGAGATGGTCTATTCCTTGCGGTTGCCGGCGATCTTCTTGAACTTGGGGTCCTGAAATGTAACCATTTCTTGTTATATGCCAATAATAGAAATTGTCATGATTAGTTGTACGTCCTCCTCGCTCTCGGCCCTTCCCCCTCCCCCTTTTCTCTTTCTCTCTCTCTCTCTGTCTCTCTCTCTCTCTCTCTCTCGTTCAATTACTCTCTCTCTCCCTCTTTATCTATCTCTCTTTCTCTCTTTCTCTCCTTCTCTCCTTCTCTCTTTCTCTCTCGCTCTCTCTCTCTCTTCTTGCTCTCTAACAATCTGCGAGCAGTCGCAGCCAGCATAGCCGGGCGGGCACTTGCAGGAGCGGCAGTTCTTGACATCCTGGACTCCTCCGTTCTTGCAGCTCACGCTGACTCCCTTGCACATCGCGTCTGAAAATGTTCCCATTACTACTTTTAGAGCATTCATGATTTATCATCCAGAATGGAATGTAATTTTATTCTTAACTTTGAGAATATTCAATGAAATTCGACTGAATGTCCAGCTCTAACCGAAGCATCCGTAGTACTTGTTGATGAGGAGAATGTCGTAGAAAGTTGGGACACGGCCGTCCATGGAGTACACGCCCATTCAAACACGGTCATCAAAAATGGTCACGCCAATACGCAGCTCCTTGAAAAGACCGCAACGCGTAACCGCGGTTGCTTGAGCCAATGCTGCCGTGGTATGGTAACTTTTAGCAACTGACAAAACGCTGTCCTATGATAACCGACGGCCCCGAACCAGCTTTGAATTTCCCGCATAAAAAATGCGATTTTGGCTGCGTACAGGCAGGTTCCGCCCACTTACCCGTTGCCATGATTCAATGCATAGTGATGAACGGTTTTATTATGGGCTGAATGGCCGTGAGTACTGGTACTTCTTGTCCACGGCAACCAAGGTCGGCACTTTGTTGTCGCGGGCGAAGCTGCCAGAGGAACACGCGTTCAAGGAAGACATATTGGTGTTCATGCACAGCAAAACATTGTACGACTTTAGCAAATCCACAATTTGTTGAGAAGTAAAACTGAAATAATGAAATAGATGCACTGACCCATAAGGATGGTAGTGCATGTTGATCTCTCTCACTTTCTCTCTCTCTCTCTCTCTCTCTCTCTCTTTCTCTCTCTTCTCTCTCTCTCTCTCTCTCTCTCTCTCTTTCTCTCTCTCTCCTCCTCTCTCTCTCTTCCTCTCTCTCTCTCTCTCTCTCTCTCTCTCTCTCTCTCTTTCTCTCTCTATCTCTCTCTCCCTCTCTCTCTCTCCCTCCCTCTCTCTCTCTCCCTCTCTCTCTCTCTCTCTCTCTCTCTCTCTCTCTTTCTCTCTCTCTCTCTCTCTCTCTCTCTCTCTCTCTTTCTCTCACTTTTTCTCTCTCTCTCTCTCTTTTTCTCTCTCTCTTTCTCTCTCTCTCTCTTTCTCTCTCTCTTTCTCTCTATCTCTCTCTCTCTCTCTCTTTCTCTGTCTCTCTCTGTCTCTCTCTTTCTCTCTCTCTCTCCTTTTCTCTCTCTCTCTCTGTCTCTCTCTCTCTCTCTCTCCTTTTTTCTCTCTCTCTCTCTCTCTCTCTC